>JAOBRH010342220.1:0-11445 GCA_027575125.1 Umimayanthus parasiticus | reverse complement strand
TCTCTCTCGCTATAATCACCGCTAGGTGATTATAGCAATGACGCGCACGCAAAGCATGTTTAGGCGCGTGTTTTTTTTAAATGAAAAATAATTAATTTTTAAAAAGTTTGCTATGAATTTTTGTTTTATTTTGTCGAATAATCACCAGTGCAATTATACTAAAACAATTAGTTACCTCAGGCGCGGTAACTATCGCAATAGTAAATCGTCGATTTTCACGTCGCCACCGGTGACTAATTGTTAATTAATATGCGGAGTCAGTAACAAATCATCAATTAAAAGCTTCATTGTTTTCATTTGAATCCGGCTTCCAGGTACGAGGTTGTGTAATTCGGAATAATTCAGCCATCTTATATATTTTAGAAATAAGAATAATTTAAGGACAATTTGAGGTTGATATGCCCAAAATATGAAGAACAATGAGCCTCAGCCAAACCATTTGGTTCTTATAAAGAAAAAAAACGTTTAAGCCAGATTCTACTTTAATCCAAGATTTAGTTTAACCCCTAGCACACGTAATGAAGTTTTTCAACTACTCACCAAGGTTTCACCAGGTTTAAAACTGACCTTTCCTAAATCACAAAGTTCGATGTGAAGTTTTGCTAGTCCAGTGTTAATGATAATCATCTTTTGAGGAAACCGACCTGCCGAGCATTAAAAGCTGAGCAATGTTCATGAACGAAAGTCTGATCCACTTGATGTAAAAATGTCGCAATCAAAAAACGGCGCCACCCGACCAGGAATAACGAACAACAAAGTCGCTATTGCTTTACACTTTTTTTTCCCTTTTAACAAGATCGTATAATTTTCTGATAAGGGCTGGATGTTCTTTAAATATTTTGAGGATTTTAGCCTCAAATGTTTCTAGAATTAGAATGTTTTTTATTTTTTTTAGGATTGGGACATGCTTAAATTTCAAATTTCCATTTACACAAGCCAACTCAAAGTGAAAGCTGTACAAAATTCACTAGTTGTCTTTGTATATCCACAATCAGAGTAGCCATCAGGCGATGTTCCACGAGCATTAGGTGTTATTATCACAGTTTAACAACAAGTTATCTCCACATTATGTAGAAAAGTATTCGCTACTTATCTCCACTGTGAACCTCAGCATGTTCTTTGCATTTTCTTAAATTCTGTGATTTTTCAGCTTCTAAGTTCTTAATGCGGAATTTCCATCACCTGTATGGAACCCTCACACGAACAGGGATGTGAATAAAATTGAACAGGTCCAAAAGAATGCCGCACGTTTTGTCAAGAACGATTATAACCCTTACACTAGCACATCCGGCCTCGTATCTTCACTCGGTTGGGTCTCCCTAGAACACCGTCGTCTTTTGGCACAAGCATTCAACGCCAGTTTTCCCTCCTGCATTCAGGAAAATCACCGCGCGACCAGGTTCAATCTCAATAAGAACAAGCAGCTAAACAGTGATGTCCTCACTTACTCATACTCATTCTTCCCCAGAACTGTCAGAACCTGGAACTGTTTACCAAGTTCTATTGTTTCTGCCCCTAACATCGAAGAATTTAAATTTTCCCCCCTACTCTGCATTCCCAACATCAGAGTACCATATCTGCGACGACCCTAGACCCGCTGACCCCACCCCCCCTAGAATATTAGCGAAAGCTATTGTTAGGGAACACTATTTAAGAAGTAATAATTATAAAAACAATCTTATATAGTTCTCGTTCTTCGCGCATTCGAGAAAGTCTGATCGCAGTTGAACTCTTCTATATAAACATTGAGGCGGAAAATGCAATCAATTTAGAATATGCTAAGAGCATACTTCAGGCTCAGACTACGAAAAGGGAATGGACCGCTACCAAACGCACTAGTTCACATGTAGGTTTTGAAAATAGGTGATAGCAACACGTTTGAATGCCGACACGAACTGAGTTAAATGACTGGAGAAGGCCTTTGAATGCATTATTACAAGCACAATACCAAAACGTATTACAATCAACATGTGAGAATTTACACGCATACAATTTTATTTCACCATCAATACAATAATTACAAGTTTGATTTGAGTTACAGATATTAAATTGCAGGTGCATAACAGTTATATTATTTTAATAACATTGTCGTTTGCGTATATGCGCAGGATCTGGTGGCAAGGCAGTTCGAAAAGATCACCATAAGGATTATTACTTTTAAACTGCCTTTTTGATTGTATTGATCATGTCTATATTATTACTTATAAAAAAGGTGAATACTCAATGCAAAGTTTGCTAACATTAATATCAAAATAAACTCAGCTCGGTGCTGAGTTTATTTTGATATTAATGCCCTCGAGTGATAGGATAATTACAAATTGATAAAATGTGTCTTGAGATGGGCTTTGAAGTTTTAAGCGTTGGGCTTAGTCACATCAGTTTTAATGGAAGTGGGTTCCATATTGTTAGGCCTTGGTAAACAATTGTGAATTTGTTAACGTTTGTTCTAAAGTACGCGCTTCTATAATGACTCGCCTGGCATGACTTGAAACTTTTCCGGGAGAACTTTGTCATGAACAGATAACATGAATATCCCAACTTGAAGCTTATACCTGTATATATATATTACTAAAATTAAGTAGTTTGTGTTCACGGAAAAGTGGAATCGCAAAAAAAGTTTAAACTCGTTCAACCTCAGCCCAAAAGAAAATAAACCTTCTTATAAAAGAAGAAGTGTACAGTTTCATGAACTTTGGACATTGGGACAGGCGTGAAAATTGTTGTTAAAAATGTTATCAAACAGTAAATATCCTCAGAGATACCTGCCTTAATGCCTCGTTGAATTCAACCTCCTAGAATTTCCTTGCTATTTACGATATTCGTATGAAATTTTGGCACTTTTACTAACATTTATGATAAAAATTACAGTTTCCTCAAATCTGATTGGCTCATTCAACACTCTATTTTTCCTTAATCTGATATCTGGAGAGTGTCCAATAACAAAATGCTGTTATTGGACACCTGTTATCGGACAGTTGAATAAACCAATCACAACCCGAGCTCCTGGCTTTCTGACCAATCAGCAAATAGTTACTATTGTGGTATCCAGTCCACTCACGGTTGTGATGATACCAACTGTCATGGCGTCTAGAGTAGTCATTGCATTGGCAACGAGGATGTAAAAAGGAGAAGAACGACCATAAAAGAGCACCAATTGACAAAAACCAGCGGCCAAACAGTTAAATGGACTGCAGCGAAGAATTTGAGCTAACTAAAGCAGATTTACAAGCGAGAAAATTTACAGTAGCTAGCCGAGACGAACGATACGAAAAGCTCGTGGTTGTCAACCAACACACAACATGGCAGACAGAGGCAACGAATCCAGAGAATTTCGAGTTATAACAACAGGCAAAATCTCAAAATAGACCTGTTCAACATCCTCGACAATCACTTAGAGATTGGGTGAGCGTGGCAAGAATTGATTAAAGATTTTGCAGAGGAAACTTCATACTTCGAAATAACGGAAATCAAAAACAAGGTTAGTCCCTTCTCAAAATTTATGGTGGATCGGAAATCAAGAAATTAGCTCAACTTCTGCCCTACCAAGCACCAGTTGCATATGACAACGAATATCGGAAACTGAATCGGAAATTAGATAATCACCTTTTACCGAAGAAAAACAAACACCTTGCTCGATACCCAATTAGTAAACAGCAGCAACCAACCTCTGAGCAACTGCGTCCAAAACAAAATGGAGAATGTTTTACTTTAACAGCAACAGTTCTTTAAACGAGATATAACGGCTTTGCTTGTTTTTCGGAAATTGTAATTTTATAATAAATTTGTAATAGGACTTCGTGTCGTCCATTTCTGTCTGTCATCATTACTCCGCGCTCATCCAATTTTGTTTTTCACTCGTAATGATTACAGACCGAATTGGACTCCACCCAGTCCTATTACCATTACTGAGCTGGTTAAACCGTTTATTACTCGTAATGATTACAGACCGAATTGGACTCCACCCAGTCCTATTACCATTACTAATTGTAGTTTCGTGCGTTCTGATTGGTTCTTGAGCAGTCTGGAGTTCTCGTAATTACAGATTATTGCCAGAACTTAAGTTCAAAATTAATATTTAGTATTTTTTGGTGTATTTTAGCCCAGCAGAATTCCTTAAGTCCTAATTTTCGGATGCTTTCTGTCAATAATCAGACTCTCAAACAATTAGGCCTTATCATGGTTTCGGAACTCACAGTTTAGCGGGTAGACAAAATGGCTTAAAATAAGACCGTTTGTTTGGCATTCCATGAAAATATCTTTAAGAACACTCTAGCTTCAAAGAAATTATGAATTGAAAACTTTATTGTTATGAGAGAGAAACTGAATGCCAAAATTTGAGCCAGGGGCACGTAGCCGCATACGAAAGCGTACCATACAATTCTTTGTTTGCTATGTTTAATTTTTGTTACGCCGGTGAAGCACAGACAACAAGGAATTGGGTGGTAAAACACAACTTGTGACATCGAATTTCCATACAAATGCTCTTATACCTACCCGCCAAAACCACGATAAGGCCTATTGCAACCGCTATCAGTACGATACAACATATGACTCCACAATTTACCTGGATCAAAACAGTGAGCTGCTGTTACAATCCATTGTGGGCTCACAAGTGTACCGCCACAGACCTGTGCGGTGTTGAGAAGGAGTGCAACTTGCCAAGGCCACGAACCTGGGGTACATACGCTCCCTCCAACAATTCGTTTAGAAGGGACCTCGGTTTTGGCAGCAAACCGCATACCGCATTGAGCAGAGTCTCCATCTAAAAGCAGAACAGACCGGTTATCTTGTAGTATTAAATCAAGTGAGTCGCGCGGAGGAGATGGGCGTCAGAGGTAGGGATGTGGCCGGCGTGGGTGGGAGAGAGAAGGATAAAGAAGTTAATACCTAGCTAATAACAGCTGAGAATCTTTTCTCTTCTTCTAATAAAAGAATAAAACAGCGGCGCGCGTGTTTCTATCCAGTTTTAGAAACCTGCTAGGACGCGGTAGAACACGAGAAAGTGTTGAGAGAAAACGAGGCGAAACTCTACACAGGAGGAATCCCACAGTGGTGGTACATCGGTTGAGTTTTACACTAATGTCAAACTGCTGTCCACACTAATGTCACAGCGATGACAATATACCACTAGTGTAAAATTAATGGCAGTGACAGTACTGTGACAGCGATGGCAGCAACATTAGTGTGTCATCGATGTAAACTGACAATGGTGCAACAACGGTGACAATGACAACGCTGTAACATTACCGTGCACACTAGTGTGACAACGGTGACAACTGACAGCGCTGTGACAGCGATGTTCACATTAGTGTGACAGCGATGTTTACATTAGTGTGACAACGATGTGCACATCACTGTGACAGTAGTGGCAACTGACAGCGCTGTCACACTAATATTCACATCGCTGTCACAGCGCTGTCAGCTGCCACCGCTGTGAAAGCGCTGTCAGTTTTCGCCGCTGTCACAGCACTGTCAGCTGTCATCGCTGTCACACTAATGTAAACATCGCGTAACATAATGTAAACTGTCACAGCGGTGTCAGCTGTCACTGCTGACACAGCACTGTCGGTTGTCACCGCTGTCACAGCAGTGACATTTGCCATCGTTGTCACACTAGTGTAAACATCTCTGTCACACCGGTGTCATAACCACTGATACTCCAGTGCTGTCACTATCAGCGCTGTAACATTACTATCCGCACCATCGCTGTCACAGCGCTGTGCTCGTTTTCGCTGTCATAGCGCTGTGCGCATCGGTGTCTAACCGCTGTAGGATTCCTCCTGTGTACGCTGCAAGCAGTCGATCGAGAAAACATAAAGCGCATCCAGCAACGTTTTTGTTCAACATGATTACGGTTATATTTTAGTGATACGTGCCCCTATGCCTTGTGAGCAAAGTGGTCCCCCACTGGGAGTCGGGCAGTATTATTTTGTTTTAGTGTGTTCCTGGCCATTTATTGTTCCATCGTGCGTCTTTCCCAGATTTTATCTCCATATCTTGTTTTTGCAGTTCGAGAACAAAAATCACGAGGGAAAGGGGAGGGGTTGGGGAAATGAATTTCCCCATTTGCTCCTTTCCATGCCTTCTCTCCCTTTCTTATCCTCAAACTACCAAAACGAGATTATGGGACGAGGTTAGTTTTCCCCGCGTTCTACAGGGTCGGTCTTTCATCGTTCATTCAATATTTACTACAAAATGTATATTAATTATATTAGTTACAATTATGAAGACAATACTGCATGGAAGATTTTAGCCCAGATAAGACAGTGTTTTACACAAAAAACGTAATTTTGAAAACAAACAGAGATTTTACAGCTAGAATAATTAATGCAAAAGTTTTTCTTTCAAATTCAGTTAGTGTTAAATCAAAGATGCTTTATTAATATTGAGATGCCAACGGAAATCATTTTGTAACCTGTTAGACTGTAAAATCCTTCGTAACATATTCAGTATCATAGTTGATATAACAACAATAATATACAACCAAATGGCGACGGTTGTCATATTTTCACGAGTTTTTGTTGTGAGTCTGTCAGACAAACGTCAAAATACAATTTTGTTCTATGTACTTTAAAGAGGTCACCTGTTAAGGGGCTTGTTAACTAAATGTAAAATCTGACATATTTTTTCATTTAATAAATGATGCCACGAAAGTTATTGGTAACCTGCCAGGCATTTAAACCCTTCATAAAAGATACAATTCTCTCGAGCAGTCTCTTTCTGTTAATCAGGATTAGTCGAGGAAACACTGAAAAGTCGAGCGGCGAAGCGGCGATCGAGTCCGCGAGAAACTGCTAGCCGGGAAGATTGCTAGCAGTCTCTCGCCAACTCGCTCGCTGCTTCGCCGCTCGATTTTCCAGTGTTTCCTCAACTGATTCTGAGGAACAGAAAGAGACTGCTCGCCGTCTAAATTAATAATAGCAATAAAATAACTCTCAAAATCGACGGTCACCAAATTTCAGTCATATGTTTTTGTTCTCAGACTGGCAGAAAAAAGTCAAAAAAGAATGTATTTGGCGATGTACTTTGAGAGGGTCACCTGTTACTCCCGGATCTGACAATACCTAAGTATGATGCCAACGATTTATTGATAACCTGCTGGGCATTTAAACCCTTCGCAGAAGATCCAATACCTTTTAAAATTAATAATAACGTTAAAATAATTGTATAAATCGACGATTATCACCTTTTCATCTTTTTGTTGTTGTGAGACTGCCAGAAAAACGTTTTGAAAAGATAACTTTTCACTATACAATTTACAATGGTCAGCTTTAGAGCTGCTGCTTCCTGGTACCTGGAGGCAATATATATATATAAAGAGAGAGAGTTCTTTTAAGCCCTCTGAAACCTCGCCTAGTTATTCTGATACGGGTTACTTTACCGGTTCCCACAGACCTATTGATAATGGTTTCTAATAGACAAAAAACCAATCGCATATAACTTTACTAGATCTAGCAAGGCTTCTTACCTTTTCCTTAGTTAAGATTTTGGCCATAGTTGATAGAGAAGACCGGGTAAGCCTGCGTTCACACTTGGTGCCCGAGCACGGTGCCCGAGTACAATTATCGTTGAGGCCTAATGTGAACACACCTTTTTTTTCAAGTACTCATGCCAGAATTCAGGCACCGCACCCGTGCCCGAGTACAAGGTCTTGACCTTGTACTCAGGCACTTTAATGGTGTCAATATCCTGGGAACTCCGTGTGTGAACACAACACCATTTGGTGCAGGTGCACAGGCACAAGTGCTCGGGCACCAAGTGTGAACATAGCCTTAATACTCGCCAGTTCCTCTGTTCCATGTTTTTGTTTTCTACTTCTTTCTTTATGCTGTTGACCTTGAACGTGCACAAAACACAAAGAATATTGAAACGCAAATGACCAACTTACCAGCAGAAACATTTGGGCTCACACGTAAAACAAATCAATGTGCACGGTCACGGTTTGTTCAACATAAAACAAAACAGCTTTGTTCACATCATTTCAAATTTGTCGAACTTCCCTGAACCAGCTTTTGGTTTTGTCAACTATCGTTTTGTCCGATTATCGAACCACTGCAAACCACTCTACTCACCTGGTGCTTTCAGTGAGCCCAGACAGAAGAGAAGCTTGACGAAAGCATCTTTATACTGATACCGCTTATTCATTCCCTTAATTGTAGGATTTACATATATGCAAATGAATAATATTCTTTAGAAGTCCAGTGGAATTATCTGTACCCTGTGAAGTACCGTGTGAGACGTCATAATGCGTGTTAACAGCTCAGTGTCAGAATCTAGCATGTGGTGCAACAGTGATTCACAATCCAAATTAATCCACCCAACACCGCCTCTGGGAGTTGCCAGCTTCAGGGCCTGGACAGGTGGAGAAAGAAACAAATCGCTTTTAGCAGCCACACTCTTTCAACCTGTAGATTTTTGTGAATTATTTGATTTAGAGATTTTTTAACATTTTATTATCTGGAAATCTTCTTCTTTTTAACTTTAGGGGTGAGGGGGTAAGGTGGGATGAGGGTTTTTGAAATGGAGTAACTGGGTTTTGAGTTGACTGATGAGTGGATAATGTGTGAGTGATTGGGTTTAACTCTTAAACCTTCAAGTCAAACCTTTGAACCCCACATCCCTCCCCTCCTCACCAAGGTTTTTGAAACGGTTTAAATTTAACACTTGCCTTTGACATGCAACTAGTGCTTGACCCACTATTTAATTTGCATAGTAACAATTATCACTTAATTTAGAGCGGAAGCCATCATCATCACTACCACACAGTGGGGACATTGCGCGATCTTTTAAAGTTCTGACGTGATTTCAGAATTTTATAATGACAGCCGCCAAATGCCGAGTGTTATCGATGAGTTTTAAGATGTGCCACCAAGGAATTTTTATGAGGAGTTTTCAATAAGCGTTTTAACTGTTTAAGATGTGTTGAGTTTTGAGTATATTGGTATTTTAAGACAGGCGACATAAGCTACGTTCGCGCCCTATGTACGTTTTATTTTAGGACATGGCATTCAAACGTTTAATTTTACACTGCAATAATAATAATAATAATAATAATAATAATAATAATAATAATAATAAAATAATAAATAATATATTTTATGAGCTGATGAGGAAGCCCCAGACATTTTAATGGGGGTACTCTATTAAACTATTACTGTTATCCAAGCGCCCTCGCAACTTCAAGGCAAATCCACGCTCGCCCCTAACTGCACGTCTCAGGGGCTGATTAACCGAAAAATGAATAATATACAATATATTTTTATTATTATGTACCACTCCGAAAAGAAGAACGCTTCATTTGGAAACGTCTGTGAAGTAAGTTAAATAATATTTTGAATATAACTCTTGAAAAGAACTTTTAAACGTTCCTTTAGAGTTATGAAAATAATCCGCCACGCTATAACCAGCTCCTGAAAACCCTGTCACACTATTGCGTAGGAGGGGAACGTATAAGGTGCGTATGAAAATTCGTAAAAACGTTTTCATACGTACAACATGCCCTTAAAAATAAAGAATTGTTAGCATTCTTACCGTGTCGAACCTATGAATAGCGTATTAGTAGCGCATCGCTTACGTATGACCAGCGAATGTCTAGCGTATGTCAGCGTATGTCTGGCGCATCAGCAGCGTATGAACAGTGCATGATGACCTGAGGAAAGTGATGATGACATTCCAAGAGAACTCTTCCCATCCCAGCAACCCAGCAAGCAAGCCACTCTCAACCACTTCGCCCACTGCGCCCCAGTTCAGCACCGTCCTCCAGATCGTTCGGCTCCTCTGCAGCATCAATCGCCGATCAGTATCAGCCACCTTCCCACATGTGGAGATACGTGCCTCTAGCACTATCATTGTTGGGTTCACAGTCTGTGGAGTACATGTGGCAGTGTGACCAGCAACCCTTCCAACATCCACGTCAGCAGATTCTTCCTCCTCCTCTACAAACTCAGCAGCAGCTGCGACAGCGCACCACCACAACCACCCCAGTGTCTACCGCCTTGGGTTATGCTGCCCAGGTACGGAGGGACTAGTCCAGCCCAACCCAGTGATTATTGTTGCATTGATAATGTTTTGGATTGTTATTACTGTGTACGATTATCACCATGTGCCATTATTAATGATCATTTGATCAAATGAATAAAAGTTTGTTAAACCTACTTTTTAGGTAATTCTGATCCCTGCCTTCTAAAATAATACACTTTAAACTTTATTTTAAACTCTACAATTGTTTTAAATCATCATGTCTTGTTATGGAACTGCACCTGCAGCTGAGTTGGCCCAGTGCTTCTGGAGATTTCTCTCTTTCTTTCCTTTCTTAGTGGAGGTGCTGTTGCCATCATCTCCTCGTGTGTCTAGCACGTTCCTCCCCTACGTCCATGCTCTAGGGATGAAGTCATGGTTCATGTTTTGCACGGTCGAGCTGCTGGCTCTGGTGTCCAGGGTACCCTATCCTCATCAGACTGTGCAGGATAATGCAAGGTTTCACGATGACTTTGACAGTGGAGGGGTGATGCTGCATGGTAGTCAACAGAACCTGGAAGCGATTCGCCAGGATTCCGAAGGCATTTTCAACCACCCCCCTTGCGCAGGCCCGTAGTTAAATATCCTCTCTTCATTGTCCAGACCCTATGGCTGTATGGGCTTATCATCCGAGGGGGTACTTGGGTCAAGTTTTGTTGGGTATGTACCGCTGGTCTCTCAGAACCCCTACCCTATTATAGTCTATTCTTTGGTCATCTTTTGACCCCATCTTAGTCACTTTTGGGCAAATGTCGCTGTGATTTCCAGAAAGGAATTAAATGCGAACCGGCTGTTAAATATTTAAACAATAGCAGGAACCATTTTTTTACCGCAAATCTTCCTATTGTTAAATCCCGAAAATGTGCGACCCCATTCTAGTAACTCTACTAAAAATGTAACTCCATTATAGTCAACCCAGTTGTGAAAATGCGACCCCATCCAGCGGCACATCCCCAGTAGCCTTTTACTAGGAAGTACCCCCACGGGTTTATCATGGTCTCTCGGAGAGCGAAGGCACCCTCGCCGATGGAGAAGTAGGGTACATCCTGATAGTCATTGGGTAGAGGATATGGGGCAGGAAATCTGATTGTTTCGTCTTCTGCCAGTTCTTTGATTTCAGAGTTATTGTAGATCAGTGCGGCTGATACTGATCCTGTACTACCGAGGTCCGCCCAGATGAACTTGTAGTCCGCGTCCACAAGGGCCATACGTACAACAGAGTAGAATCCCTTGTAGTTGAAGTATTGGAAATCACTCTTTAGAGGATACTTGTAGGCAGTGTGCTTCCCATTTAGTGCACAACAAGTATGGGAGAAGCTCCATTTCTGTAGGATCGCCCCAGGTAGGAGGCGTAGGAGCAGGCGTAGCTCAGTTGGTTAGTGCGCGGCCTTCGGAGCTGGAGGTTCCCGGTTCGATCCTCGGTGACTC
>JAOBRH010339999.1:0-11451 GCA_027575125.1 Umimayanthus parasiticus | reverse complement strand
GGGGGGCGCAGAAAATAGTATTGGTGCTTAAAAGATGTATTTCTCAGTGTTTTTCTTACAGTGTTTCTAAAATCCAGGGCCTGTCGGATGATCGTCCTCTCACCCAAGTAGGCCCTAAGCATGTACCATATATGAATGCATACAATACGTATGCCCCCACCTCGCCCCCCTCCACCGCAGTGCACACACATACACTCCCAAGGTAACTGTACTCGGAAAGGCAAAGGCCATGCCCATTTTCGGCCCACGATGCATGTATGTACTCCTCTGTGTTGAAGGAAACTTCCAGAATTTTCATTTCCTTCAACACCAAGTAACCGCAAATATATACTTCTGTAAGATAGTTTTATTCATGAATAAATTTCAAAACTCTTCATTTACAACAAAAAAAGTATTCACTTACAACTCACTTCAAACGAGATTTCATAAATAATCACCAGTCAAGACGTTTTGTAATTAACGACCAAATGTAAAGCGAGTTCTAAATTCAGTTACTGCCAGAAGATGCTCCCGTCTCGTAACCAAGTTAGCGTTGGAAGTAAAAAAACTGAAAAGTTTCTGTACATTTAGCCTGCTGCAGTGCAGATCCAAACTGCAGAAGAATTTGCTGTACGACTGGATATAATATCCAAGTGATTTTTACAGGTCCAAGTTGCAGGTAATGTTTTTGTTTGTATTAATAATATTTTACGGCTACAAAAACAGCGCATTTAGTGTTGCTTTCCAGTACGCAAGCCAAACGGGACACATATTTCTGAACCAGCTTCTGAAGCTACTTTAATGTATGGACTAAACATCTCCAAATACTTAAAACTTCTAAGTAGGTCTACAGCATTGGTTCCTCTCAATAGGTTTTATATTCTTGATTATTCTGACGATACACATTCTTGTGGAACCAAAATTGTAAAACTTACAAAAATTTGCCGTGGATTCTCTACCGTTTTAACACAACCCAAAATCCACCCTCAAAACGTTAACCATAAATTTCACAGTACGAACATATTCCCGACTAGTATATACCATATGTAGAAGTGACTGCTGTACCCGTCGTCAAAGACAGAGCCACGGCAAGTACAACTACTGTAGCTATTTGGTGCACGCGAAACTGAGGCATACCAAATGGCTGTTGTGCACACAAAAGAATTTAAAAGTCAAATATGAGAAAACGGTCTCTAACTGCTCGGTGTATCACTGATGGGAAATAGGCCTATAAAAATGATCTACGTATTTATATATTTATACAATCGGACCAAATAATTTTAATGAATAGGGCTTCCTAATTTTCAACATATATAATTAATATGTACATTTTGTTTCCGTTGCTTCACAGCAATTGATGTCAGTTATTTTGCTACTGCAGCAAATGTAAAATACAAATTATGGTGCAAACTGTCTGTGTTTACTTACGAAATTAAAACGAAGGAGAAAAACGAAGCCAACCATTTTCAGTTGTCACTGAAAAAGATCTAGAGGCCTTTTTCGCGGAAGGCCTGGCGTGTCACTCAACCAAAAATTACTTTAAAGTAACTAATCTTCTTAAC
The DNA here is from genome assembly GCA_027575125.1 of Umimayanthus parasiticus. Classification (NCBI taxonomy): domain Eukaryota; kingdom Metazoa; phylum Cnidaria; class Anthozoa; order Zoantharia; family Parazoanthidae; genus Umimayanthus; species Umimayanthus parasiticus. The sequence goes on along the minus strand of JAOBRH010339999.1, from coordinate 9,910 downwards.
AATGAACAATGTCACTTTCTACTATGCAACATGAACTCCTTATTCGTTCATCAACAGGGAGAATTTTTATGTGGTTGCTTAGCAGATAAAGGAACCTTTACTGGGGCCACAAACAACTTTGGGACTGGGCTCATTTGTGATTCCATAATGGCAGGGGCTTAAGACACTTTTTCTTACTAACTCTTCATAATTTGAAAAATGTTGGGGGATATGTGCCCCCACCTGCTCTGCGGCCTCGGTCCCTGCCTTAAACACCTAGCACAAGGGCAATTCTTTTTAATTTCCATAGGTTTGCAATCCAATAAATGTTTCAGTTAAAGCAGTCATTCTATCAAAATAATGAATACAAAATACTTCTAATCAATGCCCCATAAATGACATGATAGATATTTGTTTTGCAGATATGTATCTACACATATATGATATATCAATACTGTATAACTTCTCTCCATGATAGATACTTGTAGTCATGTACAGTAGCTCTCAGTGTTAAGTAATCAACGGATAAGATTACTCAAACCACAGAATACTGAAAACTTTAACTATTCTTCTAGAATCATGCATCACAAAGAAAAATGAGTTTCAAAATTTGTTTAAGACAATAAAAGTCGCAATTACCAAGACAGTCCAACTGATGGAAACTGTAGGATAAATCTACCAGTACGATTGTGGGAACATGTGTGGGGAAAAAGTTTTCCCTGGTGTAAGCTCACTCGTAATTCCGGCTACATTTGTGTAACACAAATACTGTACAGTGTATACTTAGTCACAGGTGTGACCAACACTTCTTATATCTCAATCTCTGTGACATTTCTGTAGGAACTCATGCCCTGACGTCTACTCTCTTACTTCTTGGAGTTCCATTTGGGAAGCTGTTTTCAATCATTGGTGATTTGTTTTCAATCATTGGTGATTTGTTTTCAATCACCGGAGATTCTTTGACTTCTTTTTCTCCTGAATAAATCACGTTTTTCCACTTCCAATCACTCTTTGGACCAATCGGAGTCAACTCATACCTACTACCCCCCTTGCCACTAAGCTCAATCTGTGTGTTTGTATTCTCATCTTGGAAAAATTTGATTTTGCCGTCTTCTGCATCAAGTGCTTCATTAATCTTTCCATAACCTTCAGTCTTGTCTCCCTTTCTTGGCAGTGTATTCCCTGAAATACTTTCGCGATAGCCTCGATTCTCATGTCCTTGCACACTCTTCTCCCTCTGTATCCCCCTGCTGGTTTCTTGCACCTCACCATAGAAACTTTTCCTATATCCTGTATCGTTGTCACCATTTTTTATCACGTTTCCTTCTTCTGCATCCGAGTTCTTGTACTTGTCAGTTTTCGAATCAAAACAATCAACCTTGTTCATGTCAGTAAAACAGGTGTCCCTTTTCCTGCAAAAGAAAATACAAAACTGTGTTAGGCTAGTTGGAGCAACCTTACACTAATTTTGATTACTATACTTGTTAAAAGTATTGATTGGCTAAGAAAGCAAGAAGTTACAAGGGGGGGGGTGAAAGGGCCTGCGGATCGGCAGATTTGGCCAAAAATTTCCTTCAGATTGCGGATTTGAACAATAATTTTATTGGATCTGCAGATCCAATAAATCTGATGGATTTGGATTTTGGCAAAAATAGAGTGTGGATTATGGATTCAAAGCATAATTCTAGCTGGAAATCGAATCATCCATTACTTTTCTTACTGAATATAATACAGTGTATATCCCGTTGTCTTTACTGCATAAATCACAGCTTTGATGTCTACTGATGTCTAATGTCTACTTACACAAGTTCATAGTCGAGCATAACTCTAACATGATACGTTTATGTGAATAGTCTTATTGAAAAGCTGTTTTTTGTTCATTTTCTGCCGCACCCTTTGCAGATTCGGATTTGACTTTAAAAATATCCGGATTGGCGGATTTAACGTTGAAATCGTGCGGATCAGCGGATCCTGTACCCTCCTTTCACTCCCCCTTAAAACAAAAGCCTGAAAAAATAATGAAAAAAGCCCAAACAGCAAGAGCAGAAAATAAAAGCATTGCTGTGGACAAAATGAATTCACCCACTTAATCGAGCAAGACTGCCTGAACTTTCTGATCATCTGGATGACTAAGTATTGATCAAAGTGGCTGACTGCCTGTCCTGACAGAACCTGAATGACTCGCAGACTGACTGAATACTATGAGTTACTAACCTGACAAACTGGAGGGCTGTGCTACTGACTGTCTGACTAGCTTGTGCATCCTTTCCACAAACACTTTTTATTATCAGGTGTAAGTGTACAATTATGGGATTTATAATGTGCTGTGTTCAGAGGTCACAACAATATGGTGGTCCCTGAAGGGATGGGCAACCACAGTCTGAGATAGAAAACTGTGGAAGTTCAGTGCTGAAAATTATGTGTACACTTGTAACAGAAAGAACTGTTATCTGTGATATCTAAGGGTCCACAGAACTTTGCTTTAGGATAGTTCAATTTCAAGGATAATTGAAACAGCATATAGTTTTGAGTGTTGTTCAAATGAATTTCATGTTCACTGCGGCAAGTAAAGTTCAATGGTAACTAAGTAAAAACTTGATAGTATAGCAAAAAAATGCATCAAGCCTTAGCAACCCATTTCTTTTATTTTTAAAAATATTATACTGTACTTCCCAGTTAAGTTGAAAGAAACTGTTTGGGAAGGCTATCAATTCTGTACAGACACCATGAAACTGCCCTTTCAACAGGAAGAAAGAACCTTTACAAGAAAAAACAACAGAAACAGGTGGGGAACTTCATCACTGGTGACTCGGTTAATCACAACTGGTTGACGTATCCTGATGAACTGCCTGCCACTGTCTGTCTACTAAACAAAATAAAAAGGAACTACATGTAGGCATGGTTCATTATCTAGTATATGTACACAAGCTAACCAACAACTGTAAGAAACATGTCTTTGATTGTTAGTGTTAAGCAATGGTAAATTAATGCAAGACTCAACCTGGGCTGCAAGAGCCAGGGGTTCCTACAGGGATTTTTTGTTGGTGAAACTGTACTTGTCAGACTAGCATAGATGGCCGCACGACCATTAGCAGACTGGTGAAAGGGGGTTCCAGATATTGGATCACAGTAAACTATTGGGCAAGAAAAGAGATCACAGTAAAATTTAGAGTGTTTTCTCATAAACTGACGACAGATGTGATTTTGACGACAAATAATGGATTGTGGGGACCTTTTGAGCAGCTCAATCTGGGCACATTTTTTACTCCGAAACCAGATCACAGGGGTGGATCCAGACATTTCGGAACCTTAGAAGGGTGCCTGCACTCCAAAAGATGTTTTTTCAGTGTGTTTCTGATAAAATGTTCCCAAAAATGCTGACCAAATGGGAGGGGAAGGGGAACTCAGCCCCTCCCCGAAATCTGCCTTCAGATCATGATAAATCCCATCATGGTTGACCCTAGTCTCTAATGTATTTTTTTCTCTCCCTCTTTTCTTAATTTTTTTCTTCCCCAGTTTCTGTGTGATGCCTCGAGTAATTATTTTTTATAGCTCAAGGGGAAAAACAGGTACTACTCACAGACTACCACTGGATGACATAGAATTACACACATGGATTTTAACCTTCAGCCCCAAACATGCCTTATAAAACAGTGCTGAATTCTCCTAAACTGTCTCTATAGTTTCCTTGTAAACAGGTTGGGACAATTTTTGTTTTTCATCTTAGATAAATTGCTGTGTATTATCATTTGGTTTATTCTCATTACCAAACAAGTTATTTTACGTGGATAATGTAAGGAGAATTTACATATTGATAAACTGGCTGGAGCTGAAAGGGTTAGATTAATCCTTTTCTAGATAATAATTGGTATACCATGTTTTAATAAATAAATGTACAACAAGACTGCATTATAAATATATAATTGCACAAGCAGATACGCTTATTAAAAACTAAACAGATCAATTGTGTAGATTAATCGTGTATGGAAAACAATATATACATATGTACTGTACAGTACTATTAAGTGGAACTGCGGTGAATACTCACCCACACTTCAGGAGGTATATCACAACACAAATGAGTCCTACACACAGGCAACCAAGAACAGGTAAAAATATGTGGCATAACACTGAAAGAAAAGTTAATGACACTGTATAAGTCACATGGGTGTTACTTAATATTAATTAGCAATATATTGCACTAGATCAATTATAAAATGGTTAATAAATCAAGATATTTATAATAAATCATTTATTTAGTATACAGTTGAACCATTCTGTCAACTACCAGCTGATTGTGCCAACATTAAAATAATTTGTTGAAGAAAAAAAATTACAAAATTAGTATACTCAAACACCAAATATTATATATCCATTATAATAGAATGAGTTATTTCAGAAAAAATCCACACCCCCATGATGACAAATTGGGGTCACAGCAGTCCTTTTGATTGTAAGATATAAAACTTATATCAGTTTAAAAAGCCTCCATATTTGCAAGCCAACTGTTCATATTTTTGGGTTTTTCTTCCTTTTTGGGGGGGCGGGGATGGGGAAGGGAAGTTGAAAAGGCATGTGTAATTTTTTGTGCAATAACCAAAAAGACATCACATACTGGTTAACGTTACATAACAAACTGTTGACAGTGGAACATCTCACAGCTCATTACTGAAAGCAAACACAAGCTCAAGACATATTAAATTCAATGTGCTTGCCAAACTTATCAGACTGAACAAAGTCATGATAAGAACTTAAAACAACAGAATATCAACTTACTTAATTCTGTCTTGTCTGGGTTACCAGTTTGCAGTGCAGATTGAGGGCCTCCACTTGATTCCTTAATAGTTGAATTAAATGATATTGTACTGTTAATCACTGGCAAAGTTGTGGCACACTGGCACCGCGTTGGGTTAATAGTTACTGTTGCTGCCTGCTGAACTGCTGTTGTATATACAACTGTTGTTGTACTACATACTTGTGTAACTGGTGATGTTGCCATGATGGGTGTGGTAGGCTGTGAGTGAGATGATGGCAAAACCACTGGGGGCGTCAGTGTTGGACTTGAAGGTGAAGGAGATGGTGTACTAGTAGGGGTACCAGTCTTGTCCGAGACACATTGAAACTTCCCATATGGAAAGTCTGTGTCATTACACTTTGGATCTGCAAAGACAGAGACAGCTTTTTTATAATTCAAGTCTTCACTTAGAAGAGAGGCAGGGTAATGTAGAGTTCTTGAATTTTTACTGAAAACACTATATTGAGTATCAAGACAACTACATCATTTTATTAAAAACATAATCAAAAGGAAAGCACTGTGCATGCATGGTCCGTTTCTACATGTGGAAACTCTCAGATTTATATCTCACCAATTCACAAATTTTACAGTACACTGTAGCATTGTTGGGTGGTCCAAAATCATCATTAATTTTATACCATTTTTGTCTGAATCCTCTTCAATTATTTGATAATTATATATTTTAGAATAAAAATAGGAAAAAAAATCTGTAGCAAAGACGGAGTAAAGAAAAGCATTATTTAAATAGCAATTATTCAAAATATGTTATATCTACGTACTGTGACTACTCTCAGAATCATTTCATTTATTAATTATTTATGTACAAGTTGAGTACAAATGCTGTGATTAACTATCAGAAATTTGAAATTTAATCGGTTCTCCTAACAACTGACCAGTAGTGTTACTTGTACTTACTGACCAGTGGTTCCCCTAACAACTGATAATCAGCATTGTACTTACTGGTGCTTGCCTCCCAACAGAAAAGCAGCCTAAACTTCATGGCAACTTTTTGTTTTGTATTATTGCAGTGACCATGAGCGGTATTGTTAAGACTGCCAACTGTACCATCAGACGTAGCTGAAATGCAACATTTCATATTCATTACTACAGCACTCAAGGTTGATATCAAGAAACATAATTAGTTGCCCTACATGGATTTATGGATCCAAGCAAAGTTGATCAGTGATCTCACACTCAAGACTTATAATTCATCAATTGCAAACATGGAGAGTCACAACATTGTATGTTAGTATGCCTGTTAACATGGCTACATTACATAGACTGAATTTATGATAAGTCACAACAATATTGATTGCTTTTTCACTATGTAGCCAAAAATGGAAACTTGCAGTTTTGAAAGAAACTCATATTATGTACTTACTAATATATCTTTATCGTTTGCCTTTGTAAAATTTGAATTTTTATGTTCTGCAAAATTGCAGCAATGTACATGTCACTAGTACTTTGTCCTATAAAAGGAGAACTTTAAATTATTACAGGTAGTTCGTGGCACTGTCTGTTAATTTACATGTACATGAAAAAAATGAAAACATACTTACAGAAAAAGTAATAGTATTTCTCTTCAGGAAATTCCAAGCGGTTTGAAGCACTGTATATATTGAAGTAAACAGTGAAATAGTTCAGAATGTCTGGGTTATTGCACGAGAGCAAGTATTTTGAAGTATTTGACACAGTACATGTATCAAAGTCCCGTTTGTCATAAGCAATCCACAGATTTTCATAAAGTTCCTCTTTTGCAACATCATGTTGCATTGTATCAAGAACCATCACTGGAGTAGGACAAATAAATGACAACTTGGATCCCACAGTGACTCTGATCTCTAACACTTCATCATCTTTACAATTTTGATCCTTTGTACCTCTCATGAACCTGAAAACAATGAAGCATTTCAAATTAATGCATAAAATAAATTAATACTAAAAAGTTAAAAAATTAATGATTTTCAGGATTGATGATATCCTTCCAAAGAGCAACAAGTTCTATTTGAAACTCAAGATATTTTTAAGTTTCAATAAAGACCACTTAACTTATCATGAGCACTGATAACTGCTGAATGCCTTTCATGTAGTACCAATAATAATTTATGGATCCATATATATTAATATTTTTACCCTTAAAACTTAGACCCTTAAAATTAAAACCCCAAACCTGTCTCAAGCTTTACAGACTGTCATATGTAGTACATGTACATCATTCTCTCCCGGGGGGTCGGCTTCCATAATTGACCTGATGGGGATGATCGTCATAACTTTTAAGGGATGAAATTACGGTTTTGGTAACTCTTAGGGTGTCTTGGGAAGAAAATGGCAACTTTTAGGATCTCCAGTCTTCGACATTTGGTATTTTCAGAAACTTTTCAAAGTGAAACTTACTTGATGTTTAAACAGATCTTCCTATTAAATGCACAGTTTACCATCATCTGTTTCGACAAAACTCTGTGGTAACTTTTTGTGGGTAAAACTTGCATGGGCCACACCCATATTGGTAACTTTTATGGGTGTTTTCAACAATTTCGACAATCATCCTCGTCATATTTATTTTGGAGTCTCCCTCCCAAGGGCATTCTGTATTCTTACTGTCCAGAATGTGCCCATTTTCACGAGTATCACCCTGTTACAAGGCAGAACATTTAATAGCTTCTTGGTCAAAACTAAGTTTGATTTGTATTTATAAACAAAGATGCTTCAAACTGAAATTTTATGCTACCAGCTGGTACAACACCGGTAAAACTAAATAAATTATTTATTTTAATTTCCTGTTCTTCTATAGACTCTAAATCCATATAGCAGACATGAAAAACTGCCAGATGAATATAGGAAACTATTTAATAACAACTCCTGTGAATTCATTAAATTTTCACTCCCCAAAATTTGTATTTTAATAGTCTAGAGAACTTTCCGTATTTGGTCTCAAAATATATAAAAAGGTGGATATTGCATATTATAATTATTTAAAAATGTTTACAGTTTAAACTGAGATAGATGTAGCACGACTGTGTTTATTGACATAGATGTCAACCAATGAGATACCAGCTAAGATCTACTGAAGACAAAATAACCTTATCATCAAGCCACAACCTGTCTATGCAGGAAAATTCTTTACTTACAAAAACATTCTTCAAAAATAACAAAAGTAATCTATACATATCTATATATAGCTTTATATGGTCTTGGGCATGAGTTATATTAATTTTATGTTTGTGTTGTTCTCCTTAAAAACCTGTCAACACTCTGGCAGTGAGCCGAGTGCTCTAGAACTAAAAATCAGTATTATGAACAACAAAATATTAATTAATAACTTTAATTTAGAGAAATGCATTATTTTTAAAATCATAGGGAAAGGGAAATTTAATGTTATCATTGTTCTGATAAGTTCATCTTTCTCCAACAGAACATGATATCTTGTTAATCAAAAATATTGCTTTTCTTGATTCAGTTTGAAAAGCTGTTCTATGAATTCAGTATATATACAAAATTATTTGACAAAGCACACAATGACCACCAAAAAGATAAGTTTACCAAACTGCCAACAAGGAAACACAATCACAGTATACGTACTCGCTACCTTGCCAAGCCCATTTTAAAATATTGTTATCACAAGTCAATGCATAATTATCCATTATCATGCACTCATTTTGGGCAAAATGATGTGGCATTTGTCAAAGTTTGACCAAGCATAACCCCTTACTCCTTAGAATGAATATGCATTAGCTAGCCAGGTTTTTAGATTAGAACGTGTCACTCGGTCACAAAGAGAAAACTTTGGATTATCTTTGACTCTGCCAGTACTTGTAAAGTTTTTTCACCTGAATGTTTCAAGAAATATCTTCTCAAAACAACACCAGGTCTAGATAACATACCACAAAATATCCCTCTAATTCATTTCCTTCATGAAAATGAAATACATTAACTTCCTTTCTAGCTTTTATTTTGTGGTTTCTAAGCGGAAACAAACCACTGTTCCTCTCAAATGTTTTGTCTAAGGAAGATCCACAAACGGTATATACAGTACTATATGCACATTTGTTTATAATCTCTGCAACCTTGTAGAAAATTAGTTTATCACATTGTATTCTTTTAGCTCAATAATATATTTCATGACATAGTTCTTGAACTGAAACTACTTAGCAACTTGGTGATCATGAAGTGATATAGTTTAAAAACAGTTTAAAATGCTCAAAAACTCTAACAAAAGACTTGGTTGTTAATTAAATGAATTTACATATCCTTCCTTCACACATTTTAACAGACATAAAGCCCACAGATCTGGATCAAGTCATGGGTGAAAAAATTCCTAAGTGTGAAAATAGCCAACCTTCACATTGATCATTGTACAATCTAATGCAATCAACAGCCTCTATTTCAACACGACATTCCCTTGTTCAGGCATTAACCAAACCCTAAATGGGAAGTGGCTTTGAATTCTTTGGCAGGTTATGTTTGCTCAAGTCTAGACAAAGTAAATTTGTGTCATGTATTATAAAAGTTAACTTCATAGCATTGCACTCTGTAGATTTTGTGAATTTTATTTTATAGACAAGCTATAACACAGTTTGCTGAATAATCTGAATAGTTCTGAAAGTTACACACAAGACACTTGTTTGAAAAAATCAAATTCATGTTTGTTCTCTTAACTTAACCTAGGCCAACAACGAATATTAAATAATATGTAGAAAATGATTCATTGCCAGTACATGTCAGTAATGAGTCCACTTATCCAAGAAACAGGTTTTTTGATCGTGTGTAGTATACCATTGTCCATACATATCACACACATACATGTACACACACCATGAAAGCCAACACTGAAGATTGACTCTTGACCCTTGCAGTGAAACCAGGATCAGTTCAGTGATCCTCCATCAGGCCAAATTGCTGGTTACATGTATATTTGTGGATTTGCATTGTTTGAGAGAACCTTCACAAAAAACCTACTTGACACATGTATATTATATAGATAGTATATATATATATATGAAGAGCTCGGTGCAAAAACGGCCTAAATGACGATTTTGGACCAGCCTTCACAAAACCTCCGAATTATCTACTTTCCTGCAATGTTACAGTGGCCAAATGAATCGTATCATGTAGCCAACACATTGTTCTTGTAATCTG
>JAOBRH010338888.1:0-11456 GCA_027575125.1 Umimayanthus parasiticus | reverse complement strand
CCCTCCCCCAAATCTCCTGGGCAGAAAGCTCGGTCATTTCAGCCTTTCCTCGTTTACCGCTGCTACTTATTCCCAGTTTGAGAACCGCGCAAAGATCGATTCATGTTTTTCCTGAAAAAGTTGATATATTGACTTGTTTTGTACTACTATGTTATGTGTCAGTTGTTGCCTCGGTTACAGTTGAAGAGTATTTAAGGAACTTTGAAAATAATATCCGATCAGAAAAGGCTAAAAACGTGTAATGGAAAGTGCTGGACCCGTGAAAACGTATAATAAGTTTACTGTTTTGTTTGTTATTATTGTCTTGTTACAGAGAGAATACTAAACTATTGAAACTGTACAAAATCAATGTCGTTCGATGCTACCAAACATTAATGATAGTCTTCGTTTTTTTGGAGTTCCGAATTTCTTATCTCATTTAAATCATATGACAATGGTAATAATAATTTGTTGTCTCTCCCCTACGGACTTGTCAGATAAAATTTCATGTATCTTTAATAATTCACATCCTTATGAAATTTCCATAATTCAGTTCGTTAAAATTCCGAATGTTTAGGGCAAAAACTTATCTGAAAGGTAAAATTCAGTTTTACCTACAACGTTCAAAAGATTGTTTGTTACCAAAAACCAAATACATACTTAGAACACACGATCTGCTCAAAACTTACCCACACCTGGGGACTGGATAATAAGTTGCAAGGTTGTTTTGATAAACAGATGTTTCACTTTTTGCATTTTAGGGAGCTTGTGATGGCATGACGACACAGTTCTGGCTCCTTATAATGCACCAAATGTGTATTTGTTTTACTTCACATCCACGAGTTCTTTGTTTCTACTTACACTTCTTATACTTCCGCTGTGCGGTGAGCTCTTATTTGTTATTCTTCTTTACAGGAATGGACGTGTTGACGAAGAAACTCGCAGTTTGGCTCTCGGTATCTTGGCAAAGTTCCTTCAGTGTAGTAACCCTTATGTAAGTAACATGATCTCAACACTATATTTATAGTTTTCCTCATTTTTATTTCTTTCTCTTTTTTGGGGGGGAGGGGGTCATGTGTAAGAGACAAGCGTGCATTACAGGGAAGTTGTTCCATTTCTCCGAAAATCTTCAATTTGGAATACGACTTACATATTGCATCCATGAAACGTAGGCCAAATGCACGCAGATCTTTTCCAAATTGCCTCCCATGAAGCAGATATACATGAGGCCAAATGTATTGTTTGTATTTTCCAACCAGAGAAGGTGGAGGAACGTTCATAAAGGGGCTTTTGATATATAATTGTCGTAAAAAAGTATTTATCATTAAAAACTGGGTATGTTTATTAGGATAAGTATATGACCTTCTGTTTAGTAGCTCTGAGCTAGACAACTTCACTCCTGCCATACGTACAAATTACGGAAAATTCGTTTTAAGATACACTGAAAGGCCCCAATACCAGGATTTCTCTTGACCACGATACAAAACAACTTACACAACGAATATCTTTCAAAAATAAGATAAGGACGCAGCCGATAAAAAAAACTATATTATAGCTATCCTTCCAATTTGTAGCAGTTGTATTTGCATCATTCTTAACTTGATACTTGTGTTGTACTTATATTCTATTGAAGAGTTAGCCGGAGCCCTTATTATTCTTTGACCGTATAAACAGTTTTTTTAAACAATGGCGGGTCTTCAGACCTGAATAGTTCATAATACTTCTTGAGTCTCAGGAGTCACTCACATACAAATTATAAATCTGTTTATAATAAATATCTCTTTTGTAAATCTCGAGTGTTAATAGAGTATTCTCGTTGTCACCACGACAGATTGCAGACAAAGCTGTGAAGGTGTGCCGCCACAAAGGTGCCACCAAGACTGAGGGCGAGAGGAGCGGGGAGGAGACCGTCGGGAAAGATTCTGTTGCATTCCTTGCTGGGCTTGGAGCGGATTATCTGGCAAGGTGTGTATTGATTGGAACGTCATTATTTGTAGTAATTTCAGTACTGCCACAGGTCAGGGAAAGTCAGAGAAGGTTATATTTGGTCAGCGAAATTTTAAATTCTTACTTAGGGCCTGTTTCACATGAGGTCATCCTAGGTAGTAGGGTTTCCATTTTCTTCTGTCTTATGTACTTTTTTATTAGTTTGTTTCACATGGAAGATAGGGTATCCCGGGGGACTAGGGTAGCTCTACCTTGAAGTCAGGGAAACCCTATGTAGTAGAGTCAACTTTTGCCATGTGAACGGGCTAGCCCTGGGGGATAGGGCTGGCTATGTTTGTATTGTTGGATAATTCCAATTGCAGCGCTACTCTATGGAGACGCTGTCTTGTGAACACACAATATGTTAACACTTAACCACAACGCTGAAATGCTGCCGCTAAAGACGCCAGTGAAATATAATTATCATTTACCGCCAAAATGTGTCTTCTGTCCGCCATTTTTGTTTTAACGTCCACGCGATATGCTTGACCCTATCCCCCCGGGCTATCAATTTGCATGTGAGACCAAGATTTTTCAAACTCGGGTACCTTTGGTAATCCTATCCCCCTGAGACAACGTCTGTCATGTGAACAGACCCCAAAGTCGAGGAAAAGACAATTTTATTATTTGGCTGACGCAAGCTTTCGTTTTGATTTATATTTGAATGTAATTTGACGTCTCCGGCATTTTACCCCCAAACAACCATTAATTTTTTTCTTAAAAATTACCACAAACAAGGTCGGGGAAGTTTTGCTGTAGGTCGGAGGAAAATATTTTGCATTCTGATGGGTGGAAACCCGGAATTTTTCCAATTTGTGATTAATTATAGTCGGAAGTAGCTTTACTCCATGTTGAATGGAAGATTTTGTACGATCTTTTTCTACTGTGCAGAGAGTTTGATACAACTAACTAGTAACAAGTTGTGCCCTTTGGAAAGCAACTTTCTGGTAACTTTATAGAACAGAATGGTTCTGCGTTTTAGCCATGTTGCTTCTTCTGTTTCTTTTTATGAGGAATTTATAAATATGACCACTTTCCATTTTAGATCAGAGCTCGATGCGTCGTCTGGTATTGCTGCTACGCTACAACAACTGGCTTCTTCAAGCCAGTGGCAATTTGTTGTGGCAGAAAATGTCAGTGGCTGTCTTGAGAGACTGGACAGTCGCCCTAAGGTAAGTGCAGTTATTCATTGCAAACTCCCAGGGCAATATTGGTAACAGATTTTTGGACTCTCAACAGTTCTAAATGAAAGGAGAGGACTGCTTGTTTTCCTTCATATGAATTTCATTCAAGTTTAGTTTTATAAAGTTGCTGTAAGGCGAGAAGATGTTAAGTAGTCTGCGTTGTTATTGACTCTATTTACAAGAAGACCTTCCTTCTAATTGATAGATTTTGCAGATCTTGTGTTAAGCATTTGCTTGATCTAATCACTGAAAGCTCCTTGAAAAAATCCCCAAAAGATAAATTGAATTTTGTCAGAGCTAACGTTCCCTTCTTTAACGACAGGTTGTGGACCTTGGTGCATTGTTTGGACTTCTTGTTTTGGCTGGCTTTCCAGATGTAAGTGTTTTACAGTAGCTTTATTGGTACAAGTTGATTATCATTGTGATAATCAAGAGTACAGAGACTACACTGCAGACCTTGTTTCTTGTAATGATGCGGTTGTTTTCTCAAAACTGCTGAAAAGTGAGAGAAGTATGGAATTCCTTTTATTGGTTTAAATCACAGATCAATGTTTTTATTATACTATTTTTATTATTATATTTATTATTATTATTAATGTTATTAATAATAATGTTTGGATGTGGAGTCTTATGTCTTATTCCAAGCTTAAAGTCTTTTGAGTTGTTGCTGTTGACCTTACCAGGTTGTGCGAATGGGTTCCGTGGTGGAGTTGAAGGAGACCGGAGGTGACCGTAGGAAGGTGGTTGTAATGAAGTATTATCCGGACAAGGGGGCCGTCATGGTCATCGACCTGAAATCACGGAGAAGGAAAACAGTATGTTTGATTACTAATGTTCTTGTGTTTTCCTTTTGCGATATATTATATCAAGTGGACAAGACGTGATAGTTCTAGTTAAAAAAATACAAAATATAACCTGTTACCAAATATGACAAAGTCTGAGGAAAGGAATTTTGCTAAAATAGTTTTACTCAACAGTAAAGACCATCGGAAAGGGTTTTCAAGTTCTTTGGTCAAGTTCCCAGTGTAGTGACATATACCAGTATGTTGTTTGTTAACTAGACAGCTCCACGTCCATGGATCGGATGTCGTAATCAGTATTTAATGATTGCTTAAAGAAAGACCACAAATATGCTAAAACGTTGTGAAATTTCGAACCATTTAGGTAAAAGAATACCAGCTGGAGGCTCCAGTACTGTGGCCAGAAGCGTTTAGATCTGCTAGGTTCAACGTGCTTCTGAGGATTGTCAAGGACATACTCACTCGTCTGAATGAAGGTGAACATTTAGATGTCCACAGTCTCCACCCGAAGTGATTTGCCTTTTGTTTATTCATAGTTAAAAGGACGGACAGGTTATGTACCGTGGTCTGTTTCTTTGTTATATGTGAGGTAGCTGTGGCCCTTTCTGCAGTCAAATTGTTCCGTTGTTTGATAGTCGTGGGGACAAAGCCGTTCTGTATCTCTTGTTCGTTGGCCTTGCTCCTGCAGCAAGACACAAAAGGTATTGACACGCACATGAACAACTACTAACCTATAGAAACATTTAGACTCACACTTAAAACAAAACAGTATGCGTGGTCACCGTTTGTTCAACATAAAACAAAGAAGCTTTGTACACTCACCTTTTGAGCTTCACAACCAGTTATATCTAACACCTTTAGTTTATTTGATTCATAACTACGAACTAAAAACAATTTCGACAGGAAGATGCCATTTAAAAACATTGTTTTGTTGTCGTTGTTTTACCTTGTTGTTCTTCCTCATTGTTTTCCCATCATCACTTTGGCGATTTACACAGCAATTTCTTGCCCCAGGCTTAGCAGATATTTGGCAATTTGCAGGAGCAGTACTTCCGGTGGAGAGAGTTTGGGTGCTGTACTTAGCACTAAAGGGAATGCTTGGAAACCTCAAGGTATGAAATTGACAGTCAGTGTTAGTCTGTTGCTCACAGGGCTCTGTGTTTTCGTCAGCTCTGAGGGGTAGCTCACCCTTTGATTACCATTTAAGAGGGGTTTTCACCCCCTTTTCAGGGTTTTAGAAGGTCGTTTTCGACTTCTGGAAATTTCCAGAAACTGCTTGTTCTTGTCTTGCTGATTCGAAGAATATTTTATATTTGCTTTACGGAAACTTTACATTTCACAATGTTATACACGCGGTTGTGCGTCGGTCAACTTAACTTTGTTAGCCAAGCCGTGCCAAAGATCTCGTGATGATGGCCTTGTGAACTTGTAGCTTCTTTTGGTTGGTCGTGCAGCTTTCCTAATTGTCGTCTCGAGAGCGTTTGCGTATAAGATACTTATCCGATCAACTTGACACATTATGTGTGGCACTGTAGATGTCTTTTCTTGCACCATACAGGCTGGATACGGGGGGTGGGGGCAAAATGCAACTGCATTGCGTTACAGCGGTTCTACTTTTCACAAAAAAAAGTAACTCATTGCGTATACTAAGTCTATCATTCATTTTTGACTTCTCAGCAGCTATAAGTGTCGCAAAGAATTTCAAACGCACAGAATTGAGCAATTGTGGGGTATTTAAAGGGGGGGGTGAATAGGCTGGCGGATCGGCGGATTTGACCCAAAATAGCCACGGATTCACGGATCTCGTTGAAAAACGGATTCGCGGATTTTGCAAAAGCGGCAGATCACGGATTGGTTATGAAATCGACCAGGGATTGCGGATTTTGAGTGTTTTGGTGTTCGAATCGCGGATCCTAAGCTTGCTCGGCTTGCTCGGATCGCGGTTTTTTGATTGTGCAGCGAAGGTCTGGGTGCTTTGTTCCCTTTGTCAACATGGCGCTGCATTGGAGGCTAACCACATGGGGCCGAAGTGATGTATTCAACCTCTTGTAATATGACACCTCTTTCGCGATTGATACTGGGCAACCAATAATTTTTCCAAAAAATTTCGAAAATAGGAACAGGAGTTGTAAGCAGCACTACAATTGCTTATCTCATCCGAAAACATGTACACAGAAGCAATACTCGCACTCCCCCAACTTAAACATAATAAACGTGTCACGAAGAAAAGGTTGAAGTTAAACGTACGAAGAAAAGGTTGAAATTTAAGCTGGTGCTAAAGATGACATTGCAAGTGATGAATTAGTTCGATTACAGTATAGCAGTAATCTTATAGATTTTTAAAGGTCTTTAAACAATTGCAAACATATATATTGAATAACACTATCTGAATAATTCAGTATCGCTTTTCCGGCTTTTCGCCACAGTTCTAAAACCGCTTTAAACAGCGTTTCGATTCAGAACGATGTACTTGTTCTTTTGCCGTACTCCAGTTTCACTACGAAATATACTTGAAGTTGCAGTCAGTTCAGTTTGCTTTTGTGATTCACCGAACTTCGGAGTATGCGGATTTGAGAAAAATTAATCACGGATTGACGGATTTGACAAAGAATTTGACACGGTGTTACAAAAAAAATGTATGTTATTGTTATTCATTCCAGAACTCTCTGCATCTACCGTTAGAACCGTCTAGAACAGTCTAGAACTCTTAAGAACATTTCGTTTACATTAAGAACATTCAAGAACTTTCCATAGAACAGTCTAGAAGCATTAGAATTGCTTAGTCATAGTGTAATATTTTGGAACATTCTAGAACATTTAGTTGTTTACAGTTAGAAATCTTGATGTAATTTCTTAAAATAGCATATGTATAATGTAATATTTCTAAATATGAATACTTTCGGAACTTTCTAGGACATAAGCTAAAAGTATATAAGACAAGCTAGTTTAAAGGAGATACAGAGAAAAGAGATAAGACAGCGATAAGAAAGTGATAGAGTTTACTCAACGAGACCAGCGAAGTTCTGAAGATTAGTCCAGTGGGACGTGTACATAAGCTATTAATTGTGGATAAGCCACGGAGTTTTGTAAGTCTACAGTATTCGCTGTGTGTGAATTAAATTCATCTGTTGTGTTACTGCCAGTCCTGCGTTCAGTCACATAACAAACAACCTGTCTCCTGACCGAAACTCGTAACACACAGATTGGCGGATTTGTATAGAATTTGCTGCGGATCGGCGGATTTGCGTACCCCTATTCACCCCCCCCCCCTTTTAAACGTACAAACTGTACATATGGAAGTTCATTCTCACGCTCAACTTGATTTTGAGAGGATACTAGTGCGTAAAACACGCACAAATGTGAAGGTCATCGCAAACCCTGGGCGGATTCGTATTGTATTAACATAGATGTACATTGGTTGTGTTGCAGTCAAACAGTGCCCAAAGTTTCCGGAAAGAAATGCAGTCCAGCGGAGTGGTACCTCTGCTAACGAACCTGTCTTGCCGAGGGACGTCCTTCAGTCTTCAGTGGCTTTTGAGAGATCTAGAGGTTAGTGTGAAAAACAATGATAGTCTTAACTAAAATTGTATTTGGATTGACTGGACTTTGTGTAGGACACAGATTAATTAGTAAAAATATTTAATTAATATAATATTGCAATATAATATTGCAAAGCTTTAACGCATTTCAGTCTTTACGACTGCAAGTCTTTTAGCTCAATAAACTATCTATCTACCTATGTTTGTGAACTTACAATTGGTGAAAGTCAACGTAAGTTCGTAACGTTTTGCTCCCTTTTTGAAAGCAATCCGTTTCGAAACCTTTCGGACTAAAATCCAAATTTTACTAAATTCCCCGCAGACAATAACTAATAGTGGAACCTAACTCTGGGAATACAACAGATCTATCAGAGATATACCTTGACGTGCAGTTGTTGGTTTTGTTTCTTTTTACTCGTGCCGGTAGGCAACGAGTTGAGGTTTAGGCTCTGTTCTTTTTACTCGTGCCTAAGGCAACGAATTGAGGTTTAGGCTCCGTTCTTTTGTTTTCGCGTCGCGATTGACCCGTGCCCGTACTTGGTATATGCGGGAGTGATATTAACTTGCTTGGGCGCCTCAGTAGCGCAGTGTTCAGACTTAGAATCAACTAACCCAAGTTCGTCAGTCAATAGTTTACATTGCTTTGAAAACCTAAGCGAGTTTGATTATTGGTGAAGAAAGGTACTTCAGAAAGTCTTAAAAAGATCCAGTGTTTAGCTTTCAGGAATTTAGTGTTTAGAATTCCATGAAGGGAGAAAGTTCGTCTCTGAACTTTCATTATATTTTGAAACAAAATTTCTTGTCTGTGGGGTCAAATACTGGTTAGACTGGTGTCACGATTGTCCAGCGCGTGCGATACACGAAAGTAGCTATGAGCTGTAATTAACAAGTGAGATCGAAGTATACACTATATGTTTCTGTTTACTTGAAATGGCGCGAGTAAGGCAATTTATTAGCCTCTTGTTAAGCATAAAATTTCGAAAATAAGCCTATGGGCCTTGAGTTTAGCTAAAATTTGAAGGGCTCCGAGGTTATACACGGAATGTGTAACAATTAGAATTAGAATGCGTTTTTCATTTGAGAACAGATTTATATTTATTATCACAGTCTTACTCTAGGAGGAGGGGGTATGATGGGGTAGTTAGAACTTAATTGCAACGCGCACAAAATATTTTATGAATTATGCGCGCCACAAAATCTTTTATTTTTGGTTATAGGTGGATATCGTTATACGTATTACTCAAGTGCTGTCGTTTGGCTGTCCAACACACATTGAACATTCCTTGATAGTTAGCTTAGTAATAGATTTTGTTTGTTTTTCAGTCAAAAACACTTTTCAGATGGAAAGGACTTTCAGTTCTTTGAATGAATAGAACTAAAAGTTCATACAAGGTTTATTGTGTTAGGGGATGCTTTTACAAGGAAGGGTTTTGTGTTTGAAACATGTGGCATTAAAAGCCACTGGGCTTCTTCACGGAGGATGGGGGGTTATTATTTTCGCGGTTTTATGGTATTTTGGTGTATTGTGGTTAGGTGTTGTCACTTAAGCTATACAAGGCAAAGAAGGATTTGAAAGAGACAAAGAGTGAAAAATCTTCCCAGAGCAAATCTAAGCCAGACACGGGGACCAACGCTCCCACCACTCCCTCGACTCCCTCAACTCCGTCGCTGGTGAGCCAGGAGCCACAGTCGCAAGAAGGACAGGATCCACTTGAAGGGTTAGATGACATCACAAGGGCTTGCTTTGAAGTAAGTACATTGCAGATACTTTGCAGTGATACTACAGGGGTTTGCTTTAGAGTAAATGATAGTAAATGATAGCATCACATAAGTGCAGTATCACCATGTGCAGTGGCTTGCAAAGAAATAATAAAATCTAAATTGCCTTCAATAGTTCAAAAGTTGTGTAAATCATGATTTGCAAATGGACATTTTTGGTTATTTTGAATATTCTATTTTGTTTTGAGAAGTCACCTGGAATATTTAAAGGGGAAAGTTTTGTTTATCATCCTCGAAGAACTTTTTGTAGTTTATTTGAAATCAACATTTTTGTTTCACGTAACTGTAGACTTGCACTGTAGACTTATTTTTAACAAACGGTTCGTTGTTTTCTGTACAATTCAAATACTTCACTTTTCATAAATGTTGTCAATTATAATTTAACTATGATCTAAGGAATTGCTGTTATTAACTAAGATCTTTGTGGCCTAGACAGATCGGTTAAGGCTTATTAGTAGTCTACCACCAGATCTTAGAAACTGAAGACATGCTCTTCACTTCCTACAAAACAAAAATGATACTTCTTAGTTGCGCTAGGAATTGGACGGGTAAGAAACAAGTGTTTCGTTGAGCGAGCGCGGGAAGTGATTTTTATGTTTTTTCCGGGGGGGAGGGAGGGAGACCGCTGCTTCAAATTAGATGTAAATTTTCTAATAGAAAAAGATAAAGTGTGGAAAACGTTTAAATCTGCTTGTATGGGGGAAGACATTGATATCACACGAGTGGAAATCACTGGGCTCTATTCGTATGATTATATTTTATGATAATGAAATTTGTTAACATAGTTTAACTTCCTGGCCTTTTTGTTTTGTTTTGAACTCTACGCTATTCGAGATATTAAATCGAAATTGCCATATTGTGTTTTCCTCTCCACCGCGCCCCTCCCGAAAAACGATTGCTAAGCATACAAATTTTATAAACGTAAGTCTGCATATATTTAGTTATGTGACAATTTAACAAAGATTAATGATATATGTAGCGCGTTAACAGGAAAGGGGTCTTCTGAAGCATGTCAGAAAGACCTCAAAAATTTGACAGTTCGAGTGCTAATCTTTACATACTCGTGACCGTGAACCTTGGGAATTTGGTAGTTCGAACCCTAACCTTTATATACTCGTGACCGTGAACCTCAGAAATTTGACAGTTCGAGCTCCAGTCAGGTTTAACATACTCCTGACGATATTTTTTGCATTTCACTCTTAAATGGCTATATCTGCCACAGCCACTGCAAGCGCGACTTTATGCACGGCGATTATTCAGACTGGCACTCTAAATGGTTTGCACTTCGGTTTTGTGTTTTGGGATTTTTTTTCTAAGTCCATGAAGGGACGGAGAAGTAAAAAGGGCGCGGCTAGGGTTGGGGCAATTAACACAAGACCACCTTGAACTTCCGAACGAAGTAAATTACTATGCAATTAACCATTCTTTGGATTCATTTTAGCGAAAACCACACCCAATTGCAATAAAAGACAACAGAATTATGAGCATTTGAGAATAGACACTATTTTTGTCCATGAGACGCCTTGTTTTCTGCATGCGACCCCTTTCTTATAGGGGGGTATACATATACTTAATTGATTCGTTCTCTTGCGGCAGACCATTCACGAAGCTGTCCAAGCGCCCCTGCCCGTACTACGGGCGATATACGAGTCTGTGGGACAGGACCGGGGGAAGTTGCTGGAGAAGGTTCAACGCAGGTGTGTGGAATCTTCTCTGCTTAGCTTTAACATTCATTGTATTACCCAATGATTCATGTTATATGATGGAAAGCTTTCCTTTGCTTAGCTATAGACCATACACAAGACTTGTCTCATTTCTTTTTTCTTTTACAGTTTTGATGGCTCCGGGTTTCAGGTATCTGACGAACTTAGAGAGTCTGCAAAAAAATGGTGAGCTATTGGTCTTTTGATACATTTTCGTATATATAAGACTGAGAGTGCACTATTTTTTTACTGTTTGCGTCTTAACTCATCGGACTCTCTGCCTTAAGCTTTCAGACTTTCTACCTATCAGTCGCTATCTGTGAGTCGTTGTTTTCTTCTATTTATGTGACATCATCTGTGTGTGCGAAGTTGGCACAGTTGGTAAGATCTCTGACTACTAACCAGAAGTTCCCGGGTTCAATCCCCGGCCTGGTCAAGGGTTGAACTTTGGGAGACCTTCTTTCGCCACACCGTCCGTGGACAGGG
>JAOBRH010336666.1:0-11461 GCA_027575125.1 Umimayanthus parasiticus | reverse complement strand
TTGTATTGTATTGTATTGTATTGTATTGTATTATACCGGTATTGTAGCATCGCAATTGAGGCCAACGTGCAAATTAACCTGCCACTGGAATGTGCAAACAAATAATCTTTCAACTGAGGCAAATCCAAATTTGTTTCGCTTCAACTTTACATGGATTGTTGCAAGAATAACTTAATTAGTTATAATTGCAATCGAAAAATTCCTGCACCGCTGCAATGGTTTGTATACATTTTATTTTGCCCTACTTCAGTTTCTGCGATTTATTCCGCCCGCTTTCTGCATCGGATTTATTTATGAGTATAGCCACATTCGCACTACTCATTAAACCGGTTTCAGTTAATCGTAATTGAAAATCAATTTCACAACTGAAGTACTCAAACTGGCTTAAAACCTTTATAAATGTCTTAATTTATCGTTAAGGCATTGAAAGGCTCATTTCAGAACCCATAAAAACCTATGAACATGTTACAGTGGGCAACATTTTTAAGTCGAACCAGTTTAATACAATCGTGTTCAGTGTTTGGTATGTACGTGGTATTAGTTGCTTAAAAATGCAAGTTAATAATAAAGTGTAATTAATGTACTACTTTATTTAATAATATTCTGAGATTACAATATTCAAAGGTCTTGACAGCGTCTGATGTCCTCTATTACAACATGCAGTCAGTGCTCAGCAACTGAAAGGTCCAAGACAGCACATAGTCCTCAATATCATAGTTACAAACAGAGAACTTGAATTACGCCGTAACTATTACAATGTTTACCCTTTTTTGTTATTTCTTTGAGCTGATACTGAAGAAGTTTCGAAATCAGTTTATTATGATTTCACCATTCTTCACAACTTGATTAAAACGAACGAGCATCAGTGCAGAGTCACAGCAGTGCTTAATTGAGACTTTAAACTTTATCAAAAAATTTCTTACCTCATCAATACAAACAAAAACGTCGCGTATTTAGAAAACAGAGAAACTGAGAAACAGTTATCTTCTTAAACGATTTGTTACCATCTTCCCGGATTGCAAAAGTAGAAAATAGAAATTTGAAGAACTATCAAATGTTTAGCAACAAGCAAAGTAACAGCGATTACTTCGATCTGTCGATGTAGTTTGCTTTAGCAATGGGACACTTTGAACCAAAACGTCCCTTCAAGATAGATATAACAACCTTTGATGTCATGTAAAAAGGTTGTGTTGTATTTGCTCCAATAGACATTTCTAACCAAACCAGTGTTATCGGAAACCTAAGTTCAAAAGATTGGTTGTGTCGAATAACAAACAACTTTGAAAAGTAAATAAAAGGCCTATGATTTTTTCGATATTTTTTATTAGGTAGTAATTTACTATAAGGAGGTGTTTAATTTATTGGGAATAAACTTTTAAAATAAGAAATACTGTCTTTGCTTCAGTCACCTAACTAATTAATTGATATTGATTTATTCCTAGTATTTTCTATTTTAATCAAACGCACTGTTCCTCTCATGCACGACAATATATCAGTTTGAAGTTAGCGCTGATTTGAAGAATGATGCTACGAGCAGCAAATATAAAAGCTATACAAATTGAAAACATGGTGGGAGTTGTGTTACTAATAGCAGTTGTCGCTGTCGCGTCCAGTGGCGTTCGAGTTGTCTGTGGACCGTGTCGTTACTAAAAGATCACCTGACAGCTCGCCAACCTTCACTCGGATTGTCTGCAAACCATAGGACCACGTGTTAGCCTCAACACAATTTGTTAGTCTTTTTTATTCTTAACTTCCATGCCACACGTATCACGTATTGCAAAGTAAAGCTAAATAACTACTGGGCACAATACAACGCAACGCCGACACAACGCAACGCAACACAACATTACATCACATCACGCAGTGAGACAGACACATGCAGTATAGTACAACTTAACATAACATAGTATGATATCGCACATGGTATCACATAAAAAATATCAAAACTGTGCATAAAAACGACAGAGCGGGAAAAGGGATTTCTTCCAAGATAAGGCTATCTATGGTTCGGTTAAGTTGCAAACTTGGCAGACAAACTCCATTTGGGTAAAAAAAATAAATGTATCAAATTCAGTTCAAGCACATTTTGACAAAGTTGGCCTTAGATTTTTTTAGTTCTCTCAGCTGTTATATATATGCTAATTGCTCATGTTTTGTTGGGAGGTTAAAGCCCTGGTAGCAAAATTGCAGACACTTAAAAAAAAATTGGTAAAAACTTTGACGTATCTTTTAAAGTACACAAAGATGCTCGCAAAACAGCTTGTTTGTCTTGTAAGGCGGCACTGAGAACGCTCAACATGGAGGTAATGTGCCTTGTATCGCGCATGCGTGGTGCTGAAATCTACCTTACATTTTTACCGTGTAAACTAGAATGCTTCCGTACTTCAACAGCAAAACAAGATAACGAGAAGCGGACAACATAGATCGATAATACTGTTTTAATCTAAACGACAATTCCGATACATTGCATGCTTGTATTTACATGTTAGTTCTGGATACAAGAATACACTCTTTTTTATAAGAACGTCTAATTTTTGGGCTGAGGCTGAATGTTCTTTAATAATTTGAGGATTTCAACATCAAATGTTCAAATGTTCCTAAACATAACTGTTAGTATGGAGTGTGCAGTTCTTATTTTCCTGTCGTACAAACCAACCGGAAGCACAAACCAACCGGAAGCACAATTAAAGCGTTAAGGCCCTGTTACACTGCGCAATATTCTCAGCAACTTGTCTCGCAATGGTTGAAAGTTGCCAAGGTTTGGTGTTGAGGCTCTGTTACACAATGCGGTTGCGAAACAAGTTGCTAGAGAATTGCACAGTGTAACATGGGTTGCCTCGCAATTTTTTTGTTGTATGAAACGTTGCATGAAGTAGAACTCAGCTCTACTTTTCGCAACGGATTGCAGCCATTGACAACACCAATGCAGAGTGTATCACACCCCCCCCCAGCAACTTATATCGCAATTTTACGACAGTATTAACAAGGGCGCATGCGCACACTTCTTGTTTTTCGTTCCGAGGAGCATTGCGAGACAAGTTGCTGAGAAAATCGCACAGTGTAACTGGGCCTTTACCCCAGCCGGCAAGGGTTGTACATGCACAACACTATAGGCGATGTTGCACTGACGAATATTAGCCGATTAAAAGAATATATATTTCCACGATCTTGTCCATTATCCAAAATATAACTTCTTCGCCTTTCCCCAGCTTCACTATCAGCATGTTGTGAAATTTTGGGCATTTTTCAGCCTCGTGTTCTTTTAAAAAGGGTTCTTGTTAATAAAGAGTGTAATACTCAACAGCTGCATTCCTCTAGCAATGCTTTTCGTAAAGTAATTAAATAAGGTAGAAATTGTTAACATATACAAGAAGAGGTGAGCAGGTTAAAATTGCATTTGGATTTTGACATCGCTCTCAACTATTTAGAAACATCTATCGTTTACAAACTTCGTTAAATATCCTTGGTTGTTAAGTTAAAAGTTGTCAAAAAGCCACCTTAAATAATCACATTTGTAATTAGTTTATATTTACAAAATCTGTTACAGTGGATGCATTCATTTCTCGCTTCAATTTACATTCAATTATTAAAGTATTCGGCATTTGAATATCAGTGTCTGATGAAGTAAGACACTGTGGTTTGAACAATCAAAGGTTGTTATGGTAGAACTGATTTTGTTTCGACGAAGGGTTTACGCTCCAAGCATCGCCTTCCATTCTAGTTATTGAACGCTGACGCTGATAAAACATTTGTCTGAAACTGAGCTTGTTTCCTTGGTAAGATATTGCCAGTTCAAATTACGATACAGTAAGCGAATTTAATAACTATCTTAAGTTAGAAGAACCCTACTCAGTGATATTACGTGAGGTCGCGAATTGGCTCACGTAAAAGTTCATAATTCATTGGCTTTTTACCCAGAATCCTTCGCGCTATAAATGCTACTGCTGCTGTACCGACGATGGCGGCAGCTATTCCACAGCCAATGGCCACCGCCAGCGCCGATATGGACTCCGCTGCCCTTGAGTCGGGTGTGTCATGGATCTGTGTTAAAAACAAAGGTTAATGTTAAGTAGAGGACATTCCTTCTCCCCATGTGTAGGGTTTACATTAACATCCTTATTAACCACTTTTAAAATCTTTAAATCTTGTCATAATTGTTGAAATATCAGTTGTTGCACCGCGTCATTTCAAAAGTTCGACCAACGAACATTGTACCTTAATATCCATCTCGACATCTTGATCCATGTTTGTAAAAAGAACTTCTTCTCCAGTTTGAGATGAGACCATCACATCTAACGAAAATTAAAGACAAACGATAATAATAATAAAAATAATAATAATAATGATAACAATAACAATATGGTTCATAACTCGCCTGTGAAGGTAATTAAAATACTAAAAAGGTTCTTTGAATGTTTTTTAAAAAAACTAAACGTTTTCAACTATGCAATCATCTTCAGAGTTAAAAAACAATGTTATGGAAGTGGATTTGCGCGGTATTGCAAGGTATTGCGGTACATAGAAAGATGATAATTTAACTGTACAACAGCCACTGCATCCGTAGTTCTGTTTTCACCAAAATTTTAGCAGTGAAATGTTTCCTTCAGTTCTACTGGTTAGATTCAACCACGCGACGCCGCCACAGGACAAATATGAGGCAGTAAAACGGACGGTCTTTTCATTAGTCAGCAGTTAGAACTGCGGGACCCTTCGCACTTTTGCCGTTCACTTTTGACGGCCGATCGATGATCACAACATTAAAAAGGTTAAATTTCGCGAAATCAAGAGAACTCCATGACTTAACTTGTTAAACTCCATCTGAATACATTGCCCTTATATATTGTCAGTTAACTAGATTGGCACCTGGAAGTACTGTAAGATCACTGAAAGCTGAACTTAAAGAAAGAAGTGTGTACTTACCGCCATTTGAGACATTACAGGAACGTCCCTCCCACCCCAAGTAACATTTGCATTTGGTGGATGTGGTACTGTTGGCAACACAAACCCCTCGGGTACAGGGAGGGTCACAAGTGTCTGTGGAGAAGTATGAGGTATGAGCTCCTGTTGTGTATAATCACCTGAGCTTTTCAAACGATAATTCTTATCTTCCTTCCAGACACCATTGCATTAGTAGAAACGCACTTCGTTATGTATATATATAGTAATAATGTAATGTTATGTGATGCAACTTAACGCTACATCATGTCACGTCACGTCATGTCGGATGTAATGTGATGTAATGTAAGGCAATGTAATAGACCCCTTCTCGCTTGTAGGGGCATGATGGGTAATCAGGACAAGAATTACAGTGAATGAGTGAGCAAAATGAGGTTTTTCGACGATTTCTGCCGAACTTTTCAATTTCAAACTCTAGACTTCTCGTGGAGTAAAAGTAAGTATGTTTTCTAGGGATAGGCTTATAACTGGCGTAATTGGTCGCAAATTAGACGAGAACTAGCCAAATTTAGTCATAAATCTATTACTTGCTAACGGGTTTGCGAGTGTTTCACCCGTTAGCAAACAATAGATTTAACACTAAATTTGGTCAGTTTTCGTCTAATTTGCGACTAATTATGACAGTTATCAGTCTATCCCTAGAAAACATACTTACTTTTACTACACGAGAAGTCTAGAGCTTGAAATTGAAAAGTTCGGCAGATATCGTCGAAAAACTTCATTTTGCTCACTCATTCACTGTAACTCTTGTCCTGATTACCCATCATGCCCCTACAAGCGTGAAGGGGTCTATACAATAGTGCAATTTACATAATTAAGGATGCTAAGTAAGAAATTACTTACATGTTTTGTTACACAAGTAACCATGGTAACCAATGGCACACGTGCATGTGTCGTTAATGGAACACCTGCCGTATTTACCACATCCGGGATAGCCGCACTGGCCTGCATATTGCATCAAACATAACAACAAATGCTTCAATATTTTAACTGAGATTTTTTTTAAAAAAGCCAGCACTTTTGAACACCGGATAATTATATGAACCAAAAAAATAATTGAACGTGAAGACTGACGAAGAACTGAAAAGGTAACACGTTTGTTGACAACATAAAATTCGAACCCCTTGATAAAGGTCATGCTATACCCCCTCGCTAAAATCCCGGATACACCCGAGATGACAGACTTTATAATCAAAAATGATGTTAAGAAACGATAATTTCACAAAATTACCTGTTATATACAGTAGTTTCATAATTAAAACGAGCTACTGCTAAAAATTTATCCAGTTGTAAAATATATTTCCCTTTTTGTACAACCCCACAAACGTATACGAACAGTATTATTTACCTCGTCAACCAAAGTTCCCACACAAGAAGACTCGTTACTGCAGTAAATGGACAACCGCTGTATTTATGAAGCGGGTCTAGCGAGAACATTTATTAATAATTCAAACAAAGGGCAGAAAAATTGAAAGCGCCAACTTAAAGTATCTCTTCGAAAAAGAAACAATAGTTGTTTGAACTTCTCACTTTCCCCAAATATCATGAAAAACTACAATTCTAAAAACTACCATTATATCATCAACACTCGCAAATGGGAAAAGTTTTAAAAAAGATCTGTTTGCTACTGTTTCCGTTCCGTTCTATTTTTACATAACCTTAAACGTTATGCAATTTAACATTAGTCCCTGCCCACCCAACTATTGGTAGTAAGTGTATTTGTTGCCGATACCGATACTTACCGACCGTGGCCGTTGTGTTGCAGTCCGGCCCCTCGTAACCCCGGTCACACAAACACGTGGCGCTGTTGGTGCAAAGACCGTTGATACACTTGGGACAGCTGCTGTCTGGGGGAGCAATGGAACATACATCATTGGTCAGTGGGCAGAATTATGTAATTGTGATCTTATGAAATTTTCATGCATTCTTTCTTGCAAGTAAAATGCTCTTTTTTTGTTGTTGTATACCGCGCTGTTCTTAAGTTAGGAATCAACAACAACGAAAGAACTTGAGCTGATTTCCTTATAGATATTTTAGTTTGCAACTTAGTTCTATTGCCAATAAAACTCCAAGCATGCGCAAAGCCGTGAAACATGACCGTAAAACGTGTGTTTACCCTTCTGTTTCTGCCGCTGTCCCTCCCTCGTGTTCATGTAGGCTATCGTGGGCGTGAAGTCCTTAGTAAACTGCTCTCCAACATCCACATTCTGGCACAGCTCCCCCGTATAGCACTGCACACCGTAACACTGCCCGTGGAGGAAGAACGCAACCTCACACGTGTCCGCCCCGCAGCACTGGTCAATACACTCGTGTATGCTGCCTGCAGGCCCGAGTTTTGTGTACTCCCCCGCAGTTTTCCCGCCCCTCAGGGTGTGGTTGTACGCAATACGACTTGGAACGCACGTGTTCATGGGATTGGCAACTGAAAAGGATAGGTCGTTAGATAAAGCGTGAAACAGCCAAGAAACACAAATAAATTAAAAGCAAAATTGTGGATATTGCCATTAGAGTAAACTAAGTGGATCACAACATTTTAGTTACGATGTAATCAGCACATTACGATGTAGTGCAAAACACAATTGCAATTCTCATTTCAGTGAGATGATGATATGTAAAGCATCACTCCCAACTTGGTCGCCAACTTGCTTTAATAGCCGGAACATCCTACGTTTTCTCTCCTACTGGACGCACGGTTAAAGTATTTAAAAACTTCTTGTGAACCATTCCTCCCACCAGCTCTGATTCTTCAAGGAAAGTAAAAAAAAAACCTTTCATGGCAAAGTCTGTTGCATGATAATCATTCGTGTATTGGACATGTATCCTGTAAAATATCTTTGTGTCGAGTAAATTCTGTTTCTCTATCATATCATATACCTACCATATTTGCTGATCCCCTGCGTTTTCTTGAATTTTTCGATATCATCTCCTTTGCCTCCTCCCCGTACAATATGAGAAATCTTGACGCTCCCATTCACGGCTGACGAGGCGGTAGCCGGGACGGCTTCACACGTTTTTTCACTTGTGCATTCGACCGTGTAGCACACGTGACCAGGCATGAATGCCACGTCACAGGTGGGGTCTTGGCAGCACGCATCTATACACGTCTGCATGTCGCGCACAATTCCTTGCCGCGTGAATTTTCCCGCCTTTATCCCGCTCCTGAGCGTGACTCCTTGCTTGAGGTCCATGTGCGTGCAGGTTGGCAACTTCACCGTATCCAGGACATGCGCGGTTTGGTCGTTATTGCTGACCAGAAAGTACTGGAACACTAACAACAATGTGCGCAATCAGAATATTCAAAATATTTTTGTTAGACTAATGAGCAGTGAATTAGACTCAAGAACTTGTCTTGAATAATCTTTACTCTACAACAGGATGTGTACTAATTTTGACATTTATGATCGTTAGCATATCTCACTCTTTTAGATCCGTCTTCTGAGTAAGCTCTGCCCCATCCTTTTTCAAAACCCCACTTCTGTAGAAAAGCTGACCCTCTAAAAATTCCTAAAACAAACGCGGTCCTCCGGGGTTGACAAAGTGTTTATGGTGCATTAAAAGTGCACATGGTTTCGGTTGAAACATTTACAGTGCAATACAACAATATATAGTAAGAAAATAAAGTCATATATTAACAGAGATAAGATACTTAGCTAACTGTAATAACCTGAGATTAGTCAAGACATCTAGTTGATCATATAATACATATTCTTTTCTAGTCAAAAGAAGGAGGGAAGACTATGACTACAACTGTGATTTTGATTACCATGTATAGATTCAGAAGTTATAACTATATATAAGCACATTACCAAGTATAAGACAGAAACAGAAACACTCGCGTACCAGGACTTCGGACTCGATTTCGCTATCGGGGCTGAAACCTTGCATAACAACCGCTCAGTTGTACAAGACACACTTCTTCAGATTGAGATCAAAGGTTGTTTTTTTTCTAATAGAACATGAACCATCACACCTATCATGTATATTGTTCTCACTCATTTAACTTTTAGGCCGTTTGATTTCATGAGAAAGGGGGGAGGGAGTATTAAACCTTATTAAACTCTCCAAGTATTCAAGTATTAAACCTTCTGTTGCGACTTTCTTGTTAAAACCTTACTGGATTTTTTTATAAGAAAAGGATCTAGGATCAGTTAAAAAGATTCCCCTTGAGCCAGTTTGCAGTTTATTTTCAGTTACAAATCCCCCCCCCCCTTCTCCTTCGATATTCTTGTACCTTATCATTGTTTTCATTGCTATGCGACTATCTAAGCTACTGATCCATCGAGTTCGTATGTGTATTTGTGTTGTGGGGAGGTATAATGGCAATGGAATGAAAGAACATAAAAAAAATTGCCAACTTATACATACCACCCCAGCCCCATCAATTATTCTGTCCCTGACAACCTACCTTGAGCATGCGTAGTTATCACCAAAGTTATCAGCACTGTAACGGAGATAACCCCCATTCGGCCTGGACCCGTGACACACCTAACAACACAATAAACATCTCAGCGGCGTAATATTTGGTTTTTGAAACCTTTTCTCCTGTTTATTTTTTACAAATTTTCCATTCGGTTGATAGGGGTTCATTCTGACGTGAAACACCAAACTTATCTTTTCTTGAGTTGCATTATGCTATTAGCACCTTGGAATAACTGACACTGCAGGATCATCTACTGTGTAGAAAGAGACACGCCCATTAGATGTCCTTCGGCTTTTAACCTTGACCTAAACACAAGCTTAATCCTGCATTCTGTAACAAATAAAAAAGGTAAAACTTTGAATTCCGGAGTTGAAGATTATCCAAATTATTTGATTCCTGCTTTTACCTGGTCATCTCCTAAACTCTCCTACGATGCACAATTTAGCTCTGCCTCAAACTCGTTAACCCCTTTCCAACCCTCCTTCCCCTCGCTTCAGTCCCTTTTGCTCTATCTTTGTCACTCTCCTCACTGATAACCGCACAACAAATTCTCGGCTTGGATTGTCTATTAACTCCCTTTTTCAGGAACCAGTTGAATTATTCAAATTTGCCAAACCCAAAGTTTTGAACTGTTCAAATCCTCTAACTATAATTCAAATAATCGGAGAGCACTGACGACACCTTTGTAAGTCGTCACATTTGAGTTTGGAAAGATCAAGTTGAACTGGAGTGTGGCTAGATCAGTAATTTACCGGAACTACTTTCCTATGTCACAAAAATTGTCGACCTTCTTAATCAAAAGCACGGAATACTCCATTATATGAACAGTAATAGTTCAATAATGTTGATGTTTTGATCTCATTGGCTCCAGCTATCACTTGCAGATGTGATACAACATTCACTTATTGAATAAGTAGGTTCGTACGGCCCGTATGCAATTAGAGTTAAAGTCAAGAAATATAGCATTTTATATTAACGAAACTATTTAACTGTAAAATCACAGACCTGCTTTTCGAATCTTTACCGATAAACGAGTTGCAATATAGGATTGTTTAGCCTTCAGTGGCCGCGCGTTTCACTATATCGGATATCAGTTCGCTCACTCAAAACACCAAACAGTGTACTTGCTGCCACAACTCCCAATCTCATTTACAAGTAGAAGAGATACCTACATGCGACGTGGTGATGGTCTTCTTACTCCATAGAATACAATTTCGAAAGAAAATCCACAACAAGAATCCCTTCTCGCAAAATGCACAGAGAAATCACCATCCCGTTGTTTTTTGTGATGATGTCATTTGGCTCTGTGAACCGGATGTACCTATGCATAATTAAAATGAGTTTGCGTCCGAACTAAAATTACGAATGAACCACATGAAAAATATGGAAGAATTGAACTAAGTTGTTTTTTTCCGTGAGAGAATGTGTGAAAACGTAAGTCCTTACTTTTCAATTTAAAATGTACGACATGTGACGACGAGAGAATGAAAGACTAATTAGCCGCCTGGCATCTGGTGATGGCCTTCATGCGGAGAATACGGCACCGGTCCCAAGTTGAATACATCACCAGTTGCAAGCCTGATATAAATGGCGGGCTAAACAACTGATATTACACGCTTGACTGTGCCACAATTCACGACCACCAACTATATGTACCGTAGAGTTTGCTAGCCCGGAGTAGCGGTTTTACATACGCGCAGTACAATCGTATTTTCATAACTGTGCGTGCTTATTGTAAAGTCCTGGTTGGCATTTTTAGGGGAACTCACATTGAATATTTTTAAAAGGAGTTTTAACAAAATTAAATTTAAAAATCAATGTAATATTGGACAATTTTTAAGGATCTAAGGTTTGTTACAAATGGTGTTAATTGTTTACAATACTTCAGTTAGATCCAAAATTGTTGAGGTTTAGGAATCTGCGGCCGGCACAGGCAAAAGTTTATTTCAAACACACAAATCTTACCCATCAAGTTTTGTAAACTCCTATTAAACTTTCCAAAATGCATCTATTCCGATAAGATAAGGACATGCCACCGTGCTTTATTCTGTTCTAAACTACAATTGCCGTCAACTTCCGGCTCTC
>JAOBRH010335555.1:0-11463 GCA_027575125.1 Umimayanthus parasiticus | reverse complement strand
TTTATTAAAATTTTCAGAAATTTCCCACCCCCCCATTTATTTGGCACCTAAGGGTAGCTCAACCCGGTTAACCGAGATCCCGGAATCCCGCTCAGATCTGTAATGGCGAAGTTGATTTTTGATGCATTTAATTAAGGGAAATACCGGGATCTTGGCAAACAGAGCCATCGCGGGCTCATATAATCAACCCCGTAGTATTGAGACGTGAAGCAGGAACTGCAACATTTAACGACTGTGTCACCTCAACATTTTTCCTTCCCTTTTAGATGACATGGTGAATTAAACTCGGTCAAATCGAAATAATTGAACCATTCACTTTTTTATTAATCTTTATTTTTGAAGCGGATCGTCCAAAAGGTGGGTATCCGTTGATGACCCGTCCGTGGCATAAAACCATTTTCTCTGGACATTGTGTCGCAAGGACTATTAAATACAACTACTTCATGCTAACATCGTAGCAAACGTCCCACACTTTTAGTGTGGTGACTGAGGTTTGAAGAGACCCACATTTGTGGATCCGCCTTGGAAGTAACGGGCACTGGAAGCTTGTGTCTTGTTCAGTGTCTGGCTATGCAGTAATGACGAGCTCTAACAAGAGCGAAACAGCTGTCCACTGCTGCCACTTTCTTGGTACTTACGCTGCCCATACGTAGTAGTAGTTAAGTTGTATATGTTCAAAAGATGAGAAACTTAACTTCTTTTCTAAGTTAAGAAACAAAGACTACATTAGATAATCTTGGAGTAATTAACTTTTTTCCTACATGCTTACAACGGATTTTAAATTTCTAGTGGGTAAGAGCTAATGTGTCCACTTTTACTTTTAATTTGAAAAAATGTCTTTTCTTTTCATAAACTAATGTTCGTGTTTGCTTACTCTCAGAAACAACTTAAACCCAACTTAATTTTTTAGCCCTTTAGTACTTATTATAAGAATTACAATTTCATGAAATCTGATTGGCTCATTCAACACTCAATTTTTCCTTAATCTGACAGCAAAATCATTAATCGGAGAGTGTCCAATAACAAAACTGAATGCTGTTATCGGACACTTGTTATAAGGCAGTCGAAATAAGCCAATCACAGCCTGAGTTCCTGGCTTTCTGGCCAATCAGAAATAAGAAAGTAGCTGCTATGAATAGTGACAACCAATTTCTGAGAATCTGATTGCACATGAACGTGTTATTAAAGATCTTTTTTACAAGCCTCTAAGGGATTTGTTCATTTTTTTTCTTTCATTTTCGGAAATTGTAACTTTTCTAAGAAATTTTTAATATAGGACTTCGTGTTGTTCAATTCTGTCGGTAATCATTGGCTCGTGAAATCAAACTGGATTAGCGCTCCTCGAAGGCCTATTTTAATAACTTAACGGTAACTATCTTTGCGCCTTTTCGTAGTTAATAGTTTTCCGGACTGCTTTGAAACTGACGATTTAGTGCTTGTTAATTTGTAAAGCATGTGCATATTGCAAGATCAGGTTCAACTGCATGCTGATCTAATTTAGTATTTCAGCATCGTGCAGTTAGTGTTTTGAATATCAATCAACAAAACGTATAAAAAATTATGACCACCTTATGGGTCTTCTCGTCATGCCTATCCTTGTGCATGTCTCAAATGTGTCGTATTATGTTTTAAAAACTAATAACATTTAGAAAAAGATTATTTATTACTAGCAAGGATTTAAGAACAAACTTTGCAGTGTATGAATATATTCGACAAATAACTTTAAACGCAGCGAGAAGGCTCTTAGTTTTAAAACCTAATAGTGGATTAGAGAAATTTCCATCTCAAACAGTTTTCATATATTTGTTCAGCTGCCTGTTTGGGGGTTTTCGGTAACTTATAGGTAAGATGAAGTAATTTCATCCGATAGTTTAATTGACCGAGACGCAATAAATGGAGTTCACGGGATTACTCGTTTTTATACAGTTCTTGTTTTTTTGACATTGGGTACAACCTTAAATTTATATTTTCATTCACACAAACCGGTCAAAAGTGGAAGATGACAAATGTCGGTAGTTGTATTTGTATTGCCACATTTGATGTAGTCATCAGGCGATGTTGGACGAGCATTAGGCATTATTTTACAGTTTAACAACAATTTATCTTCATTGAATGCTATCTTAAAAACCCCAGCCTCAGCAAGTTTTTAGCATGTTCATAAATTTGGGGAATGCTAAAGAGAAAAAGGTCCTTTCAACAAAAAGTGTACTTATGCAAAAATATCCAAATACGACTTATTGAAAATCTACATTTTATTGAGATATTCCTAAGTCAAAAATAATTTTGTAAAAATGATAAGACGTTTTGATGAAGATCACGCTTATTCACAGGCAAGTAATATTTGCATTGTTGGAACTGACTAATGTTAGTTTTAAAAGTAGTATAACATAAAATATTACAATGCCTTTTTACATAAATGGCATTGGATTGTGCCTCTGAGTTTTGGGGGAATTTGTGTGAAATATTGTATTTATTCAAGAAATACTCGTGATGGCCTTTTTTCAGATAATGGAGATGATTTACGTTTAAAATAAAAGGACTTGATGACATTACTTTTGCCGTGAAATTTAGACATTATAAATATTGAAACAATAGAAGCAAAACCATTACCTTGTGCTCTGTCGAAATCGAGCAAGTCATTAACTTCAAAACTGCTATAATTTTTATTACCTGCTAAAATAGTTTCATTATGCATAATCCAAGAACTGGTGCAACTAAAAGCACATTTTTAAAAGTTCTTGACAAGGCAATCTGTGTGAGTATCTCACGCATTTTCCCAACATTTTAAGGTACAGCTCATCCTTGATTTGAGAAAACAATATTTAAGTACAACCACTTCTGCCATTAAATTCATTATTGATATTAGGAACAAAAATTTCAATTTCTTAGCATATCATTTTAGTTAGTTTTTAATTTATTATTTCTGTTATAGCAGAAGGGAGCCTCTACAAAATATGTATGTATATATGTATATAATCTTAGTAATAGAACTTGCTTTTCGGGTGTTCAAAGACGCCACAACTAGTCAAAAAGCGAAGCTTTGAACAAAATATTCTCGCTAATTTTATAAAGTAATCGAAGTTGTCAATCTGTTTCGAGACTAAGAGACAAACTCGATTTCATATCGGTGTTGTTTTAATCTAAACTTTGTATTGAATCTGCCAAAAGTTTCCACTTTAAAAATTTGTCGGTGTCAATATTTACTGGTCGATGCTTTTTGTAGAGAGCCATCTTGCAAATTAATCATACAAACTAGATTTTATTGTGTAATCATGTGCCTACTTCATTATAACACTAGGGATGGAAGAGTTTTCAACGAAGCCAAGCGCAAAAGAGATCGCTCTTGAGTTTGCTTCCGACAGCACAGTCCATGGTTTACGCCATATATTTTACAATACAAGTAAAGTCAGAAGATCATTATGGTTATTTGTGTTTGTGGCCGCTGCACTTACTAATTTTTTCCTTATTAAAAGATGTCTTGAAAGATTTTTTCGTTACCCAACGACAACAGAAATGAACGAAGAATTTGCTGGTTCTAGTGGTCTTCCATTTCCTGCCGTTTCGATCTGCCCAACTGCTATGTTTATGAAGAGCAAGATAGAGATGCCAGACTCTAAGCCGCAATTTTATCAGCAATGTCTTAATATTTCAGGATGTCAGCAAACAGTCAGCATTCGAGGAAATATGAGTTGCGGAGATTTCTTTAAGTGTGGAATCCTGAGCAAAAATGTCCGGCAGTGCAAGAACGTTTTCACAAAATTACACCAGCATTTTGGAAATAAAAGTAATTCTTTCAAAGATAATTTTGACATGGAGTTTCGCAATCGCTATGGTCCTGACTTAAAATCGATAATGTTACAGTGTATTTACAATGGCCAAGAGAGGTGTTTCACAGACAACTTTACACAAACTATCACGTTACACGGAAAATGCTTTACATTCAATTCTAAAGGAACTTTAAGAGTAACCAACATTGGATATATGTCCGGCCTTTATGTAGTTTTGGACTCGAAGTTGAGAGATTCTATGTGGAATGGTTACATCGATGGAATCAAGGTACACATACAGCAACCAAAGAGAGAAGTTGAATACTGGAAGTGTGGAACTGTTGCGCCGGTTGGAAAGAAAACTAAGATAAATTTGCACATGACAAAGGTAAGGTTACAAAGGAGTTTTACAGTGAAAGGTCTGATCCCATGTGAGTCAATGTTTGTGGTTGGTTGATCATCCGAGTTGGTGTAGTCCTGAGAAGAACTGTTGTTGGTTGTGACCCAGGTGAGTCAATGTTTGTGGTTGGTTGATCGTCCGGGTTTGTGTAGGCCTGAGAATGACTGTTGCTGAATAAGACTGGCATTTCGACAACCTGTGTGGAAGTCGTCTTCAGAATCATTGAGACAAAATGTTTGTGATTGATTGATTGTTCTGGTTTGTGTAGTCCTGAGAATGACTATTGCTGAATAAGACTGGCATTTCGACAACCTGTGTGGAAGTCGTCTTCACAATCGTTGAGACAAAATGTTTGTGGTTGATTGATCGTTTGGGTTTGTGTAGTCCTGAGAATGACTGTTGCTGATTAAGACTGACTTTTCGACAACCTGTATTGAAGTCATCTTCAGAGTTATTGAGACAAAATGTTTGTGGTTGATTGATTGTACGGGTTTATGTAGTCCTGAGAATGACTGTTGTTGATTAAGACTGACTTTTCGACAACCTTTGTTTGTTGAAGTCATCTTCAGAGTCATTGAGACAAAATGTTTGTGGTTGGTTGATCGTCCAGGTTTATCGGTAGTCTTGAAAATGACTGTTGCTGGTTGAGACTGACGTTTCGACAATCTGTGTGGAAATCATCATCAAAGTCACAGTGAATTCAACACAGGTTGTCGAATCGTCGGTCACAACCAACAACAGTCCTTCTAAAGACAATACAAACACGGACGATCAACCAAACACAAAAACAAATGAGTTTCCAAACTACAGTTTTAAGATTGCTCCAAAGACAATATTTGTTGCATGAAAAAGGTCTCGACAGATTACTATTTGTCTCCATTTATACTGATCCTAGGTGTAATTTCAACAAGAAATTACCAAAAAATTTTGAAACGTAGGAGTTTGGAAACTGATTTCGTATTGTCTATACACGCTCTTTTTTTTTTATAAGAACCTTTTTTTATAAGAACAAGAGGCTTGAAAATTTCCAAAATCGAAGAAAATGCTGAGGAAAGGCGAAGAACCTTTGCTTTGGATACTGCACAACTGAAATCATGGAAATAGCTTGATTCTCGGCTAATGTTCGTCAGTGCAACATCACCCATAGCGTTACCAGTGTGCATGTACAACTTTGTTTTAAATCATTTTTATTTATTATCAATTTTTTTTTTGTCTGCCAGGATGGCGGCTAAAGAAAAATAACAAACGTACACCCACAACTACCAATTATGCTTAAGCACATTTGAATTACATACAAGCTGAAATCCTCAAAATGTTTAAGAACATTCAGCCTCAGCCCAAAATTTAGACTTTTTTTCTAAACATAGTGTAGTTGTCACATTTTCTCGAAGATAATATATGAAACTGGAAGCAATTGTTTGGTAAAAGTAAGTTTACTTTTTCAGACATACTCGGCATAATTTTGTAACATTGTTCTGCAATTAACATTTCTAAAAAGATTAGTAACTACATTTGCAGGCCTACTCTGGGGTGGTATCTCGCCCTATCTCGCAACAAAAAAATAAGGGCAATTTTTTTTTATCTCACCGTATCTCGCTCTAACTTGCCCTATCCTACCTTATCTCGCACCTTAATGACCATGATATAGCTTCCAATTTTCTTTATCTAGCCTTATCTCGCCTTGTCTCTGCTTATCTCGCAGCAAGATGAGGCGAGATACCACACCCCACACCCCAGAGTAGGCCTATTTGCACTTGCAGGTTACCTACTTACCAGAGCCGTACAAGGCCAAATGTCGTACAAAACCGTTGCCAGGCAACCGGCCCTACTCCTCGGCGGCCTGTATGAATGACTGTTTCGGAAACCAAATTATTGAGAGGTGTGGATGCCATACGACAGGTTTTGGAGGTAAGGGAGAATTTTTTTCTTACAAAGGTCCTTCTTATTGCAAGATATCATATACACCTCAGTAGGGTAAAGGTTTAACTTCCACAATGATCAGCTTTCATAGGAGGCTCCTGTGGTTAGCCAGAGAATGTAAAATAACATTGCTAAGAAGACCAGAATGCTCCCAAAATTTACGAAAAATGGGAAATACTAAAGATCACTAAGCAAGACCTCTAAGATGTTTTCTAAGTTGTTTGCAGAGGTTTGTCGCCGCAACGAGAACCCAGCCCCTTGACCAGACGAGACTACACAAGTCAATAACTGCACCATATGCATCCAGCATTATATGATTATACACTTTATACGTACAAAATATTTCTGCAAAACTGTAGAAAATAGTGTACATGAATAAAGAATTAACAGAAAAAAGAGAAACGTTTTTCATTTCTTTTTTGACCGAAAAAGTGTTAGTGTGCCTACAAGATAAATTCTGTTTACAGCTGTAATGCAAGAAGCTCCCGTAATGTTCAAATCTTTTCACCAACAAACTCCAGTGGTGTATTTACAAAAAAATGTTCATTCCTCGTGACACATGTACAGAAAGTAATCTTAGAAGCTCGAACAGAAAACTTATGGAACTCATGCAACGCACAGATTATTTAAAACGTAGCTTTAGCTATGGCGGGGCAAAAATATGGAACACCTACCGCCACAGGTCAGAAACCTGAAATGTTTTCGACAATTTAATAGAAAAATAGACTGCATGCTTTAATGTAACCACCAGATTACCACACGGCTATCATGTATATCAGCATATAGTATCATACTGTATTTGTGAATATGCCTATACTATACGTTTTTGTATATAGTATTTTTATGTTGTAATATTGCTGATGATTTTACCATGTCTGAATAAACTATGCGTGTCTTATTGCAGGGACAAATTACTCCATAACTTTATACGGAGGTTCGGGCCCCCTTAGTCTGTAATTTCACATATTTGGATATTAAATTAAGTGCAGTGTATTGAGCTTTGCAAGTACTGTTAGTTGAAATTTCAAAAATACAAAGACGAATGTTCAACGGTTTCCTAAAGTTTGTCTTTCATTACGTTGCAAATGTAATCGATTGATGGTTCGCGATACTAAGATTTGCTTAACTTGTTCTCAAATTGCTTCGTCTTTTTCCAAACAGGCGCGAATGAACCCTTAATATCGCTCGTCAATATTTAATTTCGTATTCTTCTTCTTCTTCTTCTTCTGCAACATTTTGTTATAAAAGCAAGTCACTTTCAGTGGCTTGCTTTTCTGTAGACAATGTGTACAATATTCAGTTATTTTTCAGGCTTTTCAAACCATCGGTTCGATCAACTGGAGCATTTTCAAACAGTTTTAAAAGACCGTATTGTCGTGAATCGGAAAAGCGTGTTCACACTAGCGACGCAAACGCAAGCGTAGCCGCAAGAGCAATAAAACAAGTGTGAATGTAACTTGACGCAGACGCTGACGCAAGAAAAACGGAAATTTTCTTCTCCTACGCTTGCGTTTGCTTCACAAATTAATTCCAAATGTGAATGGAAGTGACGCGAACGTAGCCTGCGAGCCGGCTCATGCGCAAAAATTGGGGGAAGTAAAAAAAAAAAGAGCGAATGAGCCGGCTTGCATGCTAACACAAACGCTGACGCAAGACCAAAACCATCTACGTAACGCCTGCATCGCTTGCATCACTTGCGTCGCTGGACATTCACAACAGATCCTGTAAATGTTGCCGATTCCAATGTTGTTTTTTGTGTTACCATAGGTGTAACAACGGCTCCTGTTTGTCTGTATAGTGACGCTGACTGCCTCAGAACACAAGGTAGTACCCATATTGACAAGATAAGACAAGACTGTATTCGTACTAGTTTACAAAGGAATACCGGAGATTTGTAGGTATATGGATCGTCTGAATTCGAACTAACAAAGTTGGTTGGACAGACGATCTTTACTTACGGTACTTTCCTTAAGTTTTCAACAGGTTGAACTGGATAATGTGACCATGGTAAAAAACCAATGTTTGTCACAACCAATTATGTTGGGTGTGATCCGCATGTGTTTGATAACATGGAGTCCTCGCGCAAGCTTATCCACTCTTCTTTCCATAGTTTTCAAACCGAGGAAGACGTGTCCGTGTCCTCCGGCCTGTGAGACGATTAACTACCGTTCCACGGTATCCTCATATGGCTTCAGTACCCATGGCAACCAGAAAGGGTTTCTTCATTTTCCTAATTCTACCATTAAGTGGTAAGAAAGCAATTTGCGTAAGAAATGGGACTATTTAAGTTTTACATACCTCTTTTCCAGTTTTTCACCAGATTTGTAAATTTGTAAATATTTTTGTAAATCCCTTGCGTTTATCAATTTCAATCTTTGATTATAATATTGCAAGCCAACTTTTAATAAAATTATGATGATTATTATTATGATGATGATTATTATTATTCCCTACGTTGCAACACAAGAGAAATTTTATTAGCGTATCAGTAGAACAGATAGATATAAAACAATGCATTTTCATAAATTGCTTACTATAGTTATCATTAGCATTACAAGTTATGTCAAAACAAGATGGACAAACTTCGCTAACGTGGAAACTTGAGGCCAAAAACACACAATTTGCTTCAACATTTCCAAACGTATGGTGAATGCAGTTGTATATACCCATAGGATAACTCCAGCGTGTTTGAGTACCCCTTGGATTTTCAGAACCTGACGCGCGCTCTCACGAAGACAAGCATCTTGGCATAGTAATAACTATATGTATAGCGTGATATATTTTAGCTAGTGACTATTATTTGATTTTGTCATTCTATCTTTATTAACTACTTAATAACTGAGCGTGAGGTCTGTAAGGGAAATATGTGGCCTTGCTGTATTGACCGAGTAAACTCATAGTGTGGTCATTGCGTCAAGGCTTAGGGTAGATATTCCCGCAAAGACCGAAAATTTGAGGTTAGTAAGTATTTTATTCAATAACATTTATAAACGGCAGTAACACCGTAAATGTGGAAACTCTTTACTTCGCACTTCCGGTTCTGCGCGCGCGCAGGTCTTAACAGCCATATATGGGCATTATAACGGAAATGAATACCGCTCAAGTACCGATCAGAACGCGCGAAGTGTCTTTGTCATACGATATAATAACAATGGTGTTGAATATAACAATTTTTCACAATTACTGGTTCAACTTCACAGGGGTGACTTGGTGGTCATTAGTGTCAGATATGAAGGATTGACGTACCACGTTGTGCAACAGAAAAGTGCTTACGATGTAGAGGATTTCATAGGTAAGTTTGCTGAGTACAATGCAAATGCAAGATCTTTTTATAAATCTTATTTCTTTAATTATATATATGTAATTTGTTGCAAATGTCAATTCAAATAGAGAATAGGGAAAACATTAAGGTGCAGGTGCTAAAAAAAAGAGCACCATATGCACTTTAATAACAAAATACAGAATATCTGAACAAAACCGAAACAATCGTTGTCATTATCACCTTGTTTATCACTGTCGTTGTCGTTATCGTTATGTTTATCATTCTCGTTATCGTCATTTTTATTGTTATCGTCATCGTTATCATTATCATTATCGTTATCATTATCATCATCGTTATTTTTGTTGTTGCTGTTATTGTTGTTATTATCATTATCATATCGTTATCCTATTGTTATGGTTATGTTTGTCGTTAATCATAATCATAATCATAATCATCATAATCATACTCATGATCATAATCATAATCATAATCATAATCATAATCACAGTCACAGTCACAGTCACAGTCACAGTCACAGTCACAGTCACAGTCACAGTCACAGTCACAGTCACAGTCACAGTCACTGTCACAGTCACAGTCACAGTCACAGTCACAGTCACAGTCACAGTCACAGTCACAGTCACAGTCACACTCTTAATCACAATCACAATCACAATCACAATCACAATCACAATCACAATCACAATCACAATCACAATCATAATCTTAATCACAATCACAATCATAATCATAATCATAATCATAATCATAATCATAATCATAATCTTAATCACAATCACAATCACAATCATAATCATAATCATAATCATACCCATCATCATAATCATAATCATTTTCATTATCGTTATCGTTGCCGTTATCGTAATCATTGTCGTTATCGTTATTATTTTTATTATCATTATTATTATTATTATTATTATTGTTGTTATCATTATCATATCGCTATCGTTATTATTATTGATAATGGTAGCTGAAGTGAGTGGAGTACAATTTGGCCTCAAATCATACGCTTGACTTTCTAGAATATCAAATATCAAATATTGCGTGAGATATAAATTATAAGAATCCTCTATATTAGTCAACTGCACTGTTGTTTCATAGAGTTTACTTTGGTAATGACAGTTTGTTTGTCTTGGATTTCAGGCGAACTCGGAGGAAACATGGGTTTTTTCTTAGGATGTAGCATCTTGACAGTAATTGAGTTTCTGGAGATGAAGTTCAGAGTTATCACTGCATTTGTGTACTCCAAGATTAGTAAAGCGAAACGCGTTCACGACAAAACAATGGCTGCCTCCAAGTAAATTGCAAAATAGATAAACTTGCCTAGAGATGACGTTGTTTGTAATAAAGTCCGAGATTGACGATCTTACCAATCGCATGCAGCGTGTCCAGCTCGCTCCTGCTAGCTTTGTACTCAATCGTTATTCTAGTACGTCTGACATTTTAAAACTTGGCTGGCTGCACATTAGATACAATAAAGACTTCAACTTATCCGAGATAATATGTAAGGACTTGTACAACGAGCCCTCCTACCTAAAACTTGAACTACGCAAACCTGTCTGTGACTTAAGATCTTCAAATTTAGTTCTTAATCTTGAAGTTCCCACATCTTCTGGGACCTTTCAGGAATGTACCGCTAACTTTCTAAACAGCTTGCCATAAGAAATTAGAAACTGCACCAACTCTTCGACTTTTATTCGTAAATGTAAAGGCCACTTTTCTCTGCCGCTTATGCTAATTTAGTATATTCACATACACACGTAGTTTTATAGTCACCTGTCAAAATTGTCATAAATTTGTTATTTTTTAGTTAGCACAGAAGCAGGCCCGTAGGCAGGGGGGTGCGCACACCCCCCCCCCCCTCAGGAGCTAAAAAGGTCCTCCTGAGGGATCGTAAAACATTTAAAATGCCACAAAATAACGTGGTGATGGTAAGATTGACAATTTCAATGCATTTCAGGCAATTTGAGGGTCTCTAAAGCCCTGTTTACACGGCACAAACTAACTCAGGTCGAACCCGGGTTCGACCCGGGTTCGACCCGGGTTAAAACTAACCCAGGTTGTGTTTACACGACACTTTTCCAAACTAACCC
>JAOBRH010334444.1:0-11469 GCA_027575125.1 Umimayanthus parasiticus | reverse complement strand
ACTACTACTACTACTACTACTATAATAATAATAATAATAATAATAATAATAATAATAATAATAATAATAATAATAATGATAATTCTGCTATATATGTAAACTATGTACCACCATTACTATTGCTACAGTATGCGTTCTTGGCTTAGAAGTATAGGCGATGACACCGAGTTGGAATTACTGAAGGCATTGTTAGTGCAATGCAAGCCTACAGTTGCACTATATGGGACAAAGAAGAATATCCATTGCACTACATCTGCATCTACATCTACATAAAAGATATTGGGAACATAGGATAACAACAACAACACTGACAACCCAGTTGATTGTAGTTATGTGTGATTTGGTGCAGTAACAATCCATCCTTGAAGCTCGGTATAGAAATTTTTAAATGCGAAATAATTTTAAAATTTGTAGGTATCATCGTATCGAAAGCGATTATTGTCAGGATCTACCACTAGCACTAGCTTTGCACATTTAAATTCAGTTGTTTTTTTTCTATCAAACAGTTCTGTTTGCTAGTTAGTTAGTTTGTTGCTTGTTTGTTTGTTTTCTTCCTTGTTGTTTGCTTCTTTGTTGTT
Organism: Umimayanthus parasiticus; assembly: GCA_027575125.1. Classification (NCBI taxonomy): domain Eukaryota; kingdom Metazoa; phylum Cnidaria; class Anthozoa; order Zoantharia; family Parazoanthidae; genus Umimayanthus; species Umimayanthus parasiticus. The sequence goes on along the minus strand of JAOBRH010334444.1, from coordinate 10,891 downwards.
TGTTTTCTCGTTTTCTTTATTTTCTCGACTATTTGTTGCTACTTGCTTGTTTGGATTATTTGCTTGTTTACTTGTTTGCTCATTTGTTTATTTTTTAGTTGGTTGGTTGATTGTTTGTTTGTTTGCACATTTGCTTTCTTGATTTCTCGTTTTGTTTGTTTTCACTTGCTTGTTTTGCTCTTAGTGCTTTGACAGTGATTCGAGCTCGAATTGCCTGCTTTCAGGGCGAACAGATTCGGGACTGATATTTTGAATGGCCTATTAAATGTCAAATAAGTAAAATGTCAAAAATTGACTAAAATATGAAACCTTTTCACTGTAGTCGTTAGGAAAAACTTTTTGTAACCGTAACATATTTTTCATCAAGGAAAAAAAATAACATTAAACAATGTAAACAGCGTTCATAAAATTTCATTTCTTCGATGCATGTATATCAGTAGCTTGTTTGAACTAAAACATGTATTAAAATAATAAAACAAATATCAGTGTCTCAGAACTCTACAAGTGTGCAGACCATGGGTTAAACTGATTTGTATCCGCGTCTGGGTGTTTACTTCCTTAAAGTTAAAGATTGATTTGGCATGTCATTTCTGCTTTACGAAATTGGGTTTCCTTGGAGCCGTTGAAGTAAACTGCGGACTTATCTCTAATTAAACAAATCTTAGTTGAAAGTTTGGTCAAATTTAGCCCACTTTCAAGCAACCAGGTCCAGACAAATACCAAGAGAAATGTAGATAGTTGTACAGTATATCGTTATATCATATATGCATAGAAAATGGCACATGATTCCTCTTGAAATCGTTAGAGAAATATTTAGATTTTACATTCGGCTCAAGGAAAAGTATGCACCGCTGGTAACTGATGGTATTGTAACACAAAGTTAAAAAACGTTTCGGTATTTTTAGGGCGGTACGTAGAAACCTTTGGTTTTGCCAAAGCTGTATAAAGTAATTTCATTGGTAAATGAGTATGTTAGCAAGTATGTTATCACAGTCACATTTCAAAGGTCAAATTACGATCGCTCACGATCAGGAGGTGTCGCTCACGCTTTATTCCGCCACGTTTGAAAAAACCCACTTTATGTTGCGAGAAAAGAGAGGCAGAAATCGACGGAAAAACCTTAATATCGCAAACAGAAAGCAAACGAAATATGTTATCTAGCGCGTGAGTTCTTCCTTATTCACAGCGAGTTACTGTCCGTTTGAACAACAGATCACCTCCAGATGGAGTATTGAGATCATTCAGTATTCGCGAACTGACTCCATCAAGATAATCATAAGTTGAGATACAATATATAATAAATAAACTCAAGCACCTTGGTATCTTTACTGAGATCTGCCTTCGATCTCTTTTGGGGTGTAACTAACTGTCGTCACGTTTGTGACAATTGCAGATATTTTCAACAGCAACGGAAAACCTCTGACCAACTCCTGGTGTACTAAAATGTGCAAATACTTTGTAAGCTGGTATATAAGGACAACAGACATTGAAGGTGCAATATCTACTGGTTTATCAAGCAAGGACTAACCAAATCTGATTGTTGTTTCACAGTTGCTACAAAAAATGAATGGGGATTATATCGAAAGAACAACCGACGCTGTTACAATCCGTGTAGCACCGTGGGAACACCAACTGTTTCCTTCATACCCTTTACCTTGACTCGTGCGCAAATCACATGAAAAAGTGAGACGGATAATTTGTTTGAAAGTGGTCCAATGTCAGAAATGGCCGCTGAAAGAAAATGGATGGACTTCCGTTTCAACTTTCTATTTTTAGGGCTGTCAGTAAAGGTAGTATTCATAACTCAAGAAATGCTTTCACGATTCGAAATTTCAGAAAGAAAGTTCAACTGTTGTAATAAATGTTTCCAAATATAATAAATGCTGAAAAGGGTTTTCAGTGATATATAATTGGCTATCGGGCAAGTCTTTTGCATCGCTGTTTAGCTCTGTTAATCGTCGTGCAACTCGAGCAAAATGTCAGACCACGCAGTCAGATTATATATTTTTCTGCACTTCAAGACAGGCAATAGATGGCTTGTGCAATAATGTTTTTCAGAAGCACAGAGAGCTTCATTTGTCGATTTGACAGGGTTAAGTTTAGTCTCCGCAGATTTATCGAAACAGATATTAATACTAGAAAAACAAACTTCCAAAGTGTAATAAAGTTAGGAGGAAATGCTAAATGTTGATCGTAACAACCCAACACTATTAAAATACAAATTATATTACGGGTTGTACGGCATATTTTTGAGAGGGGGGTTTAATTACATTCTAACAAGATGAAATAAAGGCCTATTCTGTATTCATATTCTGCCCCTACCTTTTGATAACTTCTGTCCACTTGATTGTTGAGTAAAAGTCACTAGCAAACACAAGATAATGCAAAATCGTAGCATCGTGAAACCTTTTAAGAATCAGATAGAGTCAGATAGCATGAAATGCTATCTCTAGTGCTGAGAGGCTCGCGTTGTCGTCAGCTTTAGCAATCTTCAGACTGGCTGAGCAGTGTGGAACGATATCGTCCGTTTACTTCAAGTTAGTATGGGCACACACAAGAATGTCGCAGATGGTTATTTTCAGAGTGCTTGGCATGCGCACTTTCTGTAAACTGACCTCTGCAGCAAATGCGAAAATCTGGTGAAAAGAGCTGAAATGAGAAACCGAACCTATTTATCTCTGCCGATCACCGACAGTACTGTGAATGATTTCAACACCGGTGTGAAGGTCACGGGGTCTCGGCAAACCGAGTCCAATCAGATGAATTACAACATTTCTAATCAGAACTGGCCTTGGGGGACTCTCTGGTAAACCGATACTAAATGGGAGGTCGAATTTGGGTGGCTAGTGTACAAAATTAAAAACTCTTAACACTGATCTATCCCAATATACGCAATATTAAGGAGGATCCTTATTTCGGGAACAACATCCCCTATTTCTTTTTTTAAAAAAAAAGATTGTATCTTCATTCTATGCAGCTCCCTTGAGGGTTCTTAGACGTGAAAACATCGAAATACGGTAACTCAATTAGTTTAGTGTAAACACCGACAAGGGCTGATAAACTTTTGGTTCGTGTGTGATCTCCCGCGAAATTTGGCTGTAGTTGTTGCTTTTATTGAGATAGTAAGTGTGTGCGTGTGTGTGTTTTTACTCCCGATTTCAAATGTCTCAATAGAACGGAAGACCTGACAACACATGCTGTTGCACGTGTAAATCGTAAACCGTTTAGGATGCGGGAACACAGTCAAGGGGAAACTAGTAACATAAGAGATTTCCGGACCTGAATGGAGATGAGGTTCTGACTTTCGACGGACGCGAGAAACCCGAGTAGGCATCACAGGTGGGGGTTTCATTAAAAGGGGTTTCATTTTATTTTGCCGTGCAGTATTCAAAACAATGAGACTACTTCTATAGTGAGATAATTTTAAAATGTCAGATGAGTTCAGGGGGCTGGAATGGAAAACAACAAAATTGCCGCAATTAACTAGGAAGCCATGGTAGTTTATTATGAATAAATTGGAAAAAAATTGAGTGAGTTACATGGCACTTCGTATTTGATGTTTTTAAATAATGTTATCGAGATCAAAGTTTTATGGGGTTTTTTTTGCTCTTTTTTAAAAAAGAATAGTTTATTAGCGATATATTGCAGTTTTTGGGTTGATAAAAAGACTAGTAACTAAGTAAAATCTGGACGTTTAAAACTACATATTTTCAAAATTCCCACACGTGTAGTTTTAAAAATATTATTGTTCCGTGACGGTACAAATATTTTTTTGCGGTTTTACAATCATTTGCCAAACGTTAACTTGTATAAAATCAGGTTACTACATGTATACGTTTATAAAAACATAGTGTTCGACCACTGCAATTGTTCATCTCAAGATCTATACAAAAGAGAAACTGTTTACATGAACGATGAAGTAAAGGTCGACAACGCTTTTGAATTCTGCGTGTTTTGACTATCTCTCTTTCTACCAGAGCGAACACCGTGCATCTCAATCAGTTACCACGATTGCACGAAGGCGAGAGTCTTAATTGAAGATCTTTCGGTAGTCCTCCTTAAATTTTAGCTCGTCCGGTGCAAAACATCTACGGACGTCTGAAAAGGTAATGTTCCTCGGTATTGATCGTGGAGGTCAATTGCACCCAAAATATTTTAAAAGTTGACCACTTGCCGTTGCGTGTTTTGGTGCCTTGATTCTTGTTGTGGTTTAATTCTCTGATATTCGACGCTTTCCCCTGTCCATTCACCATCTGCACCGTCAGCGCGTGCCTGCGTTCGTCGAGCGCAGAGCCAGCGGTCAGTCGTTCAAGAGAGAACACTTGTGGGAAACTGTAAAATATGGGGGGAGCTAGGGATATCGAGGGATTAACTGATTAACCCTAAATAAGAACGCTTCGAAACATCAGACAACATATGCACCTGCAAGTGGTCAAGTTCATTAATAATATATTTTTGTGGATTTGCCCTCAGCAAACGCTCTGAACACTTCCTGAGGTTCCTCCCCCAGAGTTCACGGTCAGTTGCATAAAAACTATACGTCGGTCAGACGGAGTCAACACTGGGGAATTTTATGCAAAAACAAAGGGCTAAAGCACGTACGTCCGACTTAACCCTAGAAGCCTCGAAGGAAAAGAAAGTTACACAAACACTTGAGGGGAATGGAGGTCAATCGGAAACCCCCCTGCCCCTTCTACTTTTGACGCAATTCATCCGATTGAAATGATATTTGGTACATATAATAATCTTCCTTTGTACTTTCAATTAATCGAAACAACGTGGTTTCCAATTGGTTTCCGTGGCAAATTTGAATTATACGGTACGTCAAAATGACAAGAAAATAGCATTTAGCAATTGAAGTCTACAAAATAACTCGAATCCATTGTGAAGTTGTCGCTATTTAGTCAGTTTTTAGCCAAAAGTTAAAATTTCGCAACCAACACACACATTACATGACTTATTATGATGACGTCATCAGTTGTGACGTCACCTGGGTAGTCAAAAGGTGTGTTAACGAACAAAGAACAATTTCACGAAAGCTTTTGACAATTGGTCAAGTCGAGAGGGAGGGGGGGGGGGGCTGACCCCTCCCCCTCGAGGCTTCTAGGCCCAAGGGTTAAAGAATATAATTATTATGTACCGAGGGTCGGAGGATTTAAGGGAGGAATCCACCTATCATTTAGAAGGAAGAAGCCGAGTGAGTTGAAATGCGAGGAGATTGGGTAAATATTACGGAATTCCAAAAAAATCTTCCGACTGAGCACCTCACACAACCAATTGCAACCTCCCAGGAGATACATATAGGCTGGGCCCTCAACCTTTTTGCATCTGACCCCGTGTCTGATTCAAACTGAGTTTAGTTCTGGTTTCGCGGTGAACAGCTTCGCCTGTTGACATCAGGCTGTGCTACTTGGAAAGCCAGGCATTCTATATTTCTCTCGGCAGACAGTGAAACAAAGGTTTTTTGAACAAAACTTTTTAATTTTACAAAACTAGGGTTTTATCACATTCTCTAAAATGAACCATTAACGTGATGCACTAAAAGGTATAGTCATAAAAAATGCATAATTATTATTTCAACTTAAAGGAAATAGAGTTTGAACTTTCTAAACATTCTTCGAGTTTATTACGTTATTTTTGTCAAGCGTTCTGTCAGAAATCTTTTTAAGTGGAGAGCAACCAAAATCTGGGATAATGGAAACTGTTAAGGAAAACTTAACACCTTGTTGCCCAAATCAAAGTGCACCAGTGGAAATTTGAAAGATGTTGCTGTATGAATTTTGGAGCAATTAAAAAAATAGCAAGCAAAAGCTGACAGAATTAACCTGTGGTGCAGTTACATACATTGAGGCAAACTAAAGAAAATACATTTTTAAGCGTAATTAACTTATTAAGCGGTTTTCATTACTCAATCTCAGTGATGTTTCATCTTATCTCTTATCCAACCAATGTAAGGCGCCACCCGGGTGTAGAAACCAAACGTTTTCTTCTGTCCGCAGCCCTCTCCCCAGCTGACAATACCAACTTGAGTCCAGCGATGTGCCTCAAGCTTGCCATTGTACTTCTCCCTCACAAACGGACCTCCGGAATCGCCAGGGCAAGCGTCCTTCTTCCCCTTCCCATCCCCAGCACAGAAAGAAATGGTAGCATTAAAAGCGTGACGGTTGTTTAAGCTTTTCCTACAGGCTTTGTTGGTTTGAATGGGTACTGAGATGTGGCGAAGAACCCTTGAGTTAATAAAGTTCTTTCGCAATATGCCGCCAAGCCGGAGCTTTCTTGTGTAACCCCATCCAGTCACATAGCCAACACTTTTTGGCAATGCCGAGTCATCTTCAGCGTTCTTGGGCAAACACACTGTCCGCACGTACTTCTCGAGTTTCGCCTCGTGTTTGAGCTTTACTAAGGCAATATCGTTAAAAAAAGTCTTTTTGATGTGTTGGTAGTTAGGATGTATGAAAATACCATCAACAGTGATAACTTGTTTCGCATCATCTTTCCCCGCATCTTCCTTAGAGTTGTGCCCTTTTTCGATGAGGTAGTCGCCAAGTTTTACAGTAATACTGAAATAAGAATGAACGGTAAGATTGATTTTGAAAGCTTGATCAGTTTTGTTTGTCCGGCGATATTTAAGATCTGTGGGCAACAATGAAGCTCTTAAGACTTTAACTGACAATTTCATTTTGTAGTTTTGTACGAATAATTACACTCGAGTATAATATGGCTACCGCCTCTCCCATTAAGCTTTACGGATTTTTTTATGACCTGTTATTTCTAGGTTTTTTGCCATATGGTGTCATAACATATCTTTGACTTATAAACAAATTTATAACAAACTGAACAATCCGTTTCCATGGTTATCTACAGCGCGCCCAAACACCTTTTTTTTCAGTATTTTTAGACAAAGATGAGCAAGGTTTGATAACCGGGAACGTTATTGTAAAACAAACACCTTGTAGTCTCCCATGACTTGAGGTCATAAGCTTTTGATAAACTTCAGTAGCACGTACAGATTAGTGACGTGACAAGTAGGCGGAAGTCACGTGCACCTTAATTTGGCCAAAGCCTAAGAGCAACATTTTTTCCCAACATCTTTGCATTACAACTGCAAATTGGTGTGTGCTTGGTTGCGCGTATTACCACGTACTTGGCCAACTCATCACGCAACAAAATTCGTTGTTGCAAGTTGTGAAATAATATTGCACCAAGGAAGATTTGACTTCTATTTTTCGCAACAATTATTATTTGTTGCTCGTATTACCACCACGACTCCAATTTGTCACGCAACAAAGTTGGAAGAGAACGCTAGTGATGGTTCTTTCATGAGTCAGTCGTGCGCGCGCGTCCAACCGCTGCCACAAACAAAAAACTATGACGGAATGAGTTGAAGAGAACAAAGAGCCCAATAAGTCCAATTGCTTTCGAGAAGAAACTTTCTAAAGATAAGATTAAGAAGCTACAGTTAATACATGATTTAGTGATTAACCCCTTGCCTTCTGTTCATACTATACACTCTTGTATGTATATTTGCTGTTGTTAGGACTATTTTCTTTCTCGCTTTCCAAATGCAATGAAACTCACTGAGTGAGAAACTGTCTGCTTTCTTTTTTGCAGCAAGCAGGCAGCAGACATTTGTTAGTTTCCCGTTGACGCTTCAGAGTTGGCACTTGACTAACCAATCAGATGAAAATTGAGGAGCACAAACGCAACATGCAACAACAATTCGCTTTTGTCACGGCCCGCCATCTTGGATTTGACCACGCAGAACCTCGACACGGTGCAATATTCATGAGGTTAGTCTTTTGTCATGTCAAAATTCGTTGTTGCAAGTTGTGAAATGATGTTGCACCAAAGGAAGATTCGACTTCTATTTTTCGCCAAAAAAGTGTTACTTGTTGCTCGCATTACCACCACGACTCCACCTTCATTTTCGATTCCGATCCACCAAGCAGAGCCTCGACCCGGTGCAACATTCATGAGGTTTGTCTTTCGTCACGGCCGGCGATTTTGGATTTCACCACGCAGAACCTCGATCAAGTGCAATATTTATGAGAAGATGGCGGATTCGTGATTAAAACGAATTTTTGTTATAACTGAATAACAGTCCCCCGAGTGACTAGACCAACGACTCAACATCCCTGTCCATGGACTCTCTGGCGAAAGAAGGACGCCCAAAATTCAACCCTCGACAAGGCCGGGGGTTGTTCTCGGTACTGGTTGGTAGTATAGTCTGAGAACTTACCAACCGTGCTAATCGTACACACACGTGCGACTCTTGCCGGACATGTGTGACGAGTGGCAAGTACGTGGTAATACGCACAACAACACGCACCAACTTGCAATGCAATAATGTTGCGCTACAAGTTGGTCAAAAATGTTGCTTTTATTACTTTACCTCAACCCAACATACTCAAAGAAACTTTTAGTTATCAGCGAAGCAGATATATCATGAGATTTGGCATATATGTTACTACTGGTGGTTCAATCAAGCAGTACATATCGTTTTACAATTTACGGCTGCCTCTGATCGTTTGGTCTAGACTTGCATTTTAGTTTAAAAGTTTTGACAAATTTAGAAATAATCTTGTTTGTCCAAATAAAAAAAGCTATAAGTTTGTGAACAGTCAGCTAGATTCTAAGAGCCGTTAGCCAAAAATAAAACTGAGCTTCAAGCGCCTTACGAAACATTTTGACGCCAGGGTAACTTCAGTAACCGCCATATACTGCAACTTTGTAAATGGTATAATGACTGTTGTGATAAATATCGATAGAGATTGCCTATGGAAATCAGTAAACGTTATACCGCAAAGAAGCCACGTACTTACCTCAGCTCACTGATTTGCTTATCATCGTCATAAAAACAGTGTGCGGCAGTCAAGATCCATTTTTTGTCGATCAAACTTCCACCACATTGCAATTTCTTTACTACAAAAGCGGAAACATAATCACTATTACTTTATGTAATAGATCGCATTCTCGCAAAATCAGTAATGCCCAAGAAAGAAACATCAGCAAAACACTGACTTAAATGTACAGAGCTGAAACTTTGAGAAACTGACTGAAATGTTGAACACCCTCAGTCTAGCTTATGCCTTTTGCGCCATTTGAAAACCTAATATTACTTTGTCTGCACCCTGTAATTATAAATGCCAGAAATGGAAAGATCAGGTAGCGAAAATTGGGTAATTTGATACTGAAAACTGAGGCATCATAAGGTTTTCAAAAACAAAAATACATCCCAAAAACTTAAAAGAAAATGTATGATAGTTTGCATGGGATCGAGGCCAAAAGAGCCAACGCAAAAGTCCCATTCCTGCCTCCAAAGCGGCCACCTCCATAAAGCGGTTGCTTTGGAGGCTACTCTCATTCATTCTTCTGTTCATTTTCCTGTTTTTAACAACATTAACAGAGCCACAGCTTTTAGTGTTTGAAAGTCATTGGTGTGGCCCAAACCTTTCAGGGTTATGTTCATTAAAAATGAAGGAACTTACGAAAACATGAAAGATAGCTGGCATGGGTTGCTGTATGTTTGTGTGTGTATTTCTTTATACAAATAAATAGGACTTACTCACCATTCTTATAAATGCCCACTTGCCAAGGCCAAATATCACGCCGTGTCACTCTGTCTCCACCAACGATTCTAGCACGAAAATTTCCTTTGCTGACCCCACAAGGTGAATAATCTAAGAAATAACATTAATCGTAGATAATAAATTCAATTGTATGTTGTTAAACTGGCCTAGATTTGTGCTCTTCCCTTCTGGACTGTCTTTCCTTTTGAACAATTCTTATTTTCTTTTTAAAAGCAAATGTAAATTTATGCACTACATTTGTTGTTATTCATGTGTTACAAGCAATACATCTAGTATCTATATAGTATCAACACTATCGCTGAAAGCGCAATATGGATTTCGGTGTTAGTGCCTCACTTTCATTTTAAACACAGTTCAGAATCAACCAAATTTGGCCTGCAGTAACCACGCTTGAAAACTTGAATAGTTGCTGAGATCCCATCCCCCTTAATCTACGCTTTTCAGTGGAACCTCCGATTGCTTACCTCGTATGATGATTAAGTCTGTGATATTTTTGAGAGTCTTATAATCCGGAACAACTAACACGTGCTCTTTATAAGGTTTGGATGCTATGCTCATCAACTCTCTTTTATTTGGCTTTTTCCCGACCCCAATGCAGTAAATCTCGAAAAGTAATGGTTCTTCTCGTAGCTTTCTTGCCGCTACTCGTGGGTGTTTGCCAATATTGTGCTTGCCATCAGTGATGAAAAACAGCACTTTGTGAGCTAGTTTTCTTGTAAATGGTCCAATAACATTTTGAACCTCCTTTAATGCAAGATGCGACGCAGTGCCACCCGTTAGACGTTCTATTTTATTTAATTTTCTTAGCACATCACTTGCTGAGTCAATACCATCGTCACCCAGATTGAAGTTTCTAACCACGTCTGTCCCAAACGTTACTGCAGCAACCTGGGTTCCGCCGGACCTAGAAAATTGATTATTTGTACGTGGATAAGCATTACTCGAAAGACAAACTGTAAACTTCCAACCGAGTTGCAACCACCCTCCCCTACCGCCACCACCACCACCACCACCACGCCTCCTTCCCCAAGGCACTCACATTAACACATACACATACATAACCTGGCGCTTTTCTGACAACTAAATAGGCTTGAAAGATTGGTCATAATTATTAATTGATCGGAAAATACGCCAATCTTCAAGACGCCTCTAAACTTGGCTGGCTGCCAATCCCTGAGAGGCAGCAGTTCCACATGGCCAAACTTGCTTTCCAATCTGTAAGCTGCAGCTCCTGGCCCAAGCAACTAAAAACTGAGCAATATGTGCCAGCAAGAGACCTACGATCCAGCAAAGAGTTCAAA
>JAOBRH010333333.1:0-11471 GCA_027575125.1 Umimayanthus parasiticus | reverse complement strand
TTTGAAAGTGGTGGGGCTGACAAGTGACTCAAAATGGGGTGGAGGGGGGGGGGGGCAAAAAACACTTTTTTCTCAATAACTATTGGGCCAGGGCTTTGGAAAATTGCGTGTTAAATCGTTTGCCCACCTGTCAAGGCCAGAAATCTAAATTTGCAAACTGTTGTTGTAATGGCGTTTTTGCACTTTACGAGTAGTGGACAGGTGAAGCCTAATATTAACAACTCAATCATGACAAGTTGTTTGTGTAAATATCTTCCAACGTTTACCGGAAGAGTTTGACTAAACAGCCTTTGAACAGCTTGAAAACTGGGTTGGTCTTGTAAACAAAACTATCACCCGGAGAAAATTCTGAATTCATCAATTATCAATATTTTATTCTCGGGGCTGCGGTTTTCAGCCTAGGGCCACATTTGTTTTTTAAGTTAGATGCAACTCACCTAAATCGGACTTCGTGACTTTCTTCTTTGAAATTCAATATACTTATTTGCCTGTTACTGCGGAGAGGCGTTTGCGTGATCAGCAATTTATCTTTACTCTGCCAACTGACACTGAATGTGGACAATGAAGTTTGCTTTTACGGAACTTTAGTTAACTATGAAATATTGTCATGTTAGGAACTTTTATTTGCCGAATACTAGAAACTTATTTAACTCCAATATTTTCTGTTAACCCTATCTGCAGTTCGACAAAAATGGTATTGCCACCATAAAGGGGTTTTGTTCTGCCCACCGTGGTTTCCAGCTGGTTCTGAATACAATATTAATTACCATTCATCGTTCATGTATATGGCAATAAAATCCTTACACATTTAAGACAAATCGAAATGGTTCAAGGTTCAAGGTGAAAAGTTTGTGGAACGTCTATTCAATGGACCACCGACTGTGAACAAGAGTCTTGCAAGCCGAAAACTCATATAAATAAAGGTATCCTATACAAAAATTGCTCCGGGGGTGCGGCATTTGAGGGAACTATTTGCTTTTGCAAGCTTTTACTCAATCTACCCAATTTTAGTATACTTTAGTACTACCTAAACTCGTGCTTTTTGGTGGGGACTAGATTGCCTGCCCAAGCTAAAGGGTGGGGAAATTTCTATAATTAATTTTGGGACAATTTTCACGACTTGAAACATTGCTTTCGTCGAAGCAAGTGGTTAAACCACAGATTATATAGTACATAATGACTACAAACACTTGGCCGCAATATTAATATTCTTGATTAATATTTCACATGATGGTTCACCCCATCCCATTCATACATTCTACAGGTCCTACAGGTATTTGTCCTCACAGCACGCTCTCGCACGAGTCGGTGCGAGGTGAGCGCAGTTCATCATGAGGCCCCGCCGGGTTCAATTTCCTTTCCTGGGAGAGGGTTGAACTTTGTGCGCCATTGCTCGCCGTGGACAGGGGCTTTAACCGTTGGTCTGTTGTCTCCTGAAATGCTATTTCAGGGGACTTGAAATCCGACACTTTTTTCAAAAAAGTAGAGTAATCGCGGCGTTTGGTGAGAGCCACACGGGAGAGGCAGCGCATCCTATAACTAAGTCTACTAAGGATGTAAATGTTTTACCCTCAATACTCCAATAGACGTAGTGTCTTGAATTTACGATCAAGATACTTCCAAATGAGTTTCATTCGAACAGTTCACAATTAACGTAGCTTATATCGTTCAGTTAAAAGTTAAGCTAAACAATTTAAGTTGTGTGCATCATCAATTTTTCACAATTTTTTTTCCATCTGTGAAATCAAGAATGATTCAGTTAAGCTGTTTGAATTTAAGATTTCCCTTTTCAGTTTTCACTTTTCGACAATCGATATCCGATTCGGAGTCTGGAGTGCAATTCTCTTTAAAAATCTGTCTGTCAACTTTCATGCAGTTCAATATCAAACATCTGTTTCAAATATATTACTTTAAAACTTGAAACTGTGAAAAAGTGTGAGTGCTACCGTCTATAAAATAATATCAGTAAATAAAGTGGTCTTCTTTTAACATGGACGGGTAGTTTTGACTGACACACTGACACTGTTCGCAACTGATAATTTGCATAGTTATATAATGATCTGTAAAGATGATTCATTCGCAGTTTCGTAATGACCACGTTCGGGAGTATCCAGTAAAGTTTTTGTCTTCGTTAAACATTGAAAATACAAACCGACAGTTCAACATATGTGTGTAGTTGCCATTTATGATTGAACTATGGCCTTCCTGGGATCGAGGTTGTATTACATGCATGAAAATCACAAGGCATCGAACTGTTAAGTTAAGCGGTGCATGGTGGTGGTTTTGACATTCACTTTTTGGCCAATGCAAACACCCTCACCAGTGAGCTTCGAATATGGAAGCAGCAGCTTCAAATCGATATCCGGTATTTCTTAGGTACTAATCCGCCCCCATCCCCTCTCCCACCCATTACCGATCTTTCTACTGGCCCCACCCCTGAATTACCGAAATTGACTGACTCTTCATGTGAAAAGAAGCCTAAAGATGAGATATGACAGATATTGATTCCCAAAACCAGGAATGCTAAGAAAAAACAAAATAGATCATAACTGCAATCATTTCTCTTTCTAAATTCCATCTTTCAGTCTGGGAGATATAATAGACTCAATTTGCAAGCTAACATATCGATGATCAGCTTAAAAATAACTAAACTACATATACTGCTACTGGTCCGACAATCTAGCTCTCAATATCGCAATCTAGAACTATTAGCTATTTACATGTAACATGGGCAACACTTAATGGAGGCTCCATTTTAACTAAATGCTAAGCCGATTCAGATTGATGTAGTTCATCAAAAGGACTGATTTTGACCAGTTTCGTTCGTGCTTTGCTTATTTTTGGCAACATAAAGCACAGCGCTCCCACAATTTTTTTCCTGCTGGATATTGCCCTTGCAGGTATCAACCTCTTTGGTTATATTTTCCGGTTTACTAAACCTTTTACGGAAACAGACCAAACCGCAGTCCAGACACTCTTCCAGATAAGTAGTCCAGATTTGTTTGGGTTGAGATTTCGACTCCATTTTGAAAACTTTCATTCAATATATTTTTCTCTTATGAGTCTTTACCAAACCACACACGACGCGAGCATCAAGATTCAAGTTAAGAACGATGAGTTTGGAGAACAAAAAACTGTCCTTTATTATACCTTGGTAATTATCCGGTCATATCATGAACATCTAATATTGCATGTATAGTTTTGTAACAAAACGACGGATATAATATATGATGTAACTTAGTGTTAGTGTCCAGTGAGCTAAAACTGAGTGACGCTAACTAGTCCACATTTGAGTGTGACGAAAGAAGCATATCCGTGATGAACTCTGAATGGAACTGAAATTGATGTTGCCGAATGCATTCTTGGTTTCTGTAATAGTTAACTAACAGTAGTAAGAGTATGGTCAGAGTTGTTCAACAAGTGAATGCTGCTATCGGCAGATTGGTAAATCATCTTTGAGCTCTGCAAAATGTGCGTCGGGCTTCATGAAACCATATACACACTGATTATAAACCCGCTTTCAAACTAAATTATGCGAATTTTTCAACCCAATTACAATTTTTATCCATTTATAATCCAACTCTCTAAAACTGAATGTGATAAAGGTACACCCCAACGCAGTTTTGTTCGAAAAACGACACCCAATTTCAAATCAAAATGTCAAAATCTATAGCAATGGTTTTCAAACTAAATGGTCACAAGGCGCCGCACATTAAAATGTGTATTAAACTGTATATTATATTATATATAAATATAATAATTAATATAGAATTTGCTGAAACTTGGTAGAAGTTGCGTTGAATAATCGATATCGCAAGGGTTTTTCTGATTCTAAATAGGGGCAGTTGCTCGAAAGTTTGAGCGTCACCCCCCCCCCTACCCCTCCCCACCCACTAAGTCTCCGCCATCCCGGATATCGAGCTCTCTTCGGCAATCATGCATACTCACTGGTCACTGCCGAGGGCCAAAAGGCATGTTACACATATGCTACATAACATTTTTATTTTGTTACAGGAAATTATTTTTCTTCAATCACATATTTCAATAATTTTTAATAATTTATACCTTAAACAGTCTGCGAGTGACCTTCATAAGAGTTTGGTCACAGCTAGCTACATTAAGCTTGGTCTGAGTGACATTATCGAGTATCGCGACTTGCAAGACAGGCATGGACTCAAGAATGGTTATCAAAACATCATTGAGACTATTACAATAAATTATAGGTTGTAAAACTGACTTTAAGACTGGAATATAAATGTGAACCTAGCCTTTAATTTTGGAAGTGATTCTACCAGTTCACCGCTTTTCATTATCACTCATGCATGTCACAATTTAGACTATTTTTTGGTCCCGCACCTCAGGGGGCCATGATCGAACTTATGCACGTGAGGTACACAACCACACTCCTTCCAAGTTTGCGTGAGCAGCCGGTCTTTTTACGGTCATTTACCGAGAATTTCTTCTCATGTGGTTTTCAGAACGATTATAAATCCGCTGCAACTGAAACAAGTGCGAAAAATAGACGTTTTTTCACCACGCGAGGGCAGTTAGCTTTTTCTATTAATACTTCAATCGGTTTTCACCAAATCGAGTATGTGTGTACAGGTGTTTATCATGTTTTAGTTTGGTCCGGCTGAGACTATACTGTATAGGCTGTATAGTGCATGTGTACTTTCAAGATATAACAGACAAGAAATACATGTTTTCATGTTCTTAAAATAAATGTATGGCAGAATCTGCTTATGGTTTGGCCTTCCACACTAGCTAATGCGATCAATTAATTTAGAGTTGTTACCCACTTGCATGTTTTTAAAAACAAACTGAATTTAATTCTGAGCCAAAGATTTGCATGTTTTTAAAAACAAACTGAATTTAATTCTGAGCCAAAGATAAGTTTGTTAAAACTATTAAAAAAAGAAAAATGTTGATAGATGATCGAGAGATACTATTGAACGTTCTGTAGAATGAGACGTTTTCCTTTTTCCGTTTTCCTCGATCATCTATCTCCGGCCTGGGCTTGATATCTGTAAGTTGAACATTTGTAGATCGTATTTCATTTTCTGAAGACTTTACGTCGTTGTCCTCAGTCAAATGGGGAAAAGTCCAAAGTCTGGTACAATAAACTCTAAATCTTTCTCTCGCTGCCAGTCTCAAGGTCTTAGGATATCACTCGGCGGGCTGTGCGTACGTGTAGAGACACGAATGAAGTCTGACATAAGCTACCTTTCAATTGATTAGTTATGTTATTTTAACTTAAACTTTCAATGAGTTCCTTGTTTGTTGTTTAACAGCGCGTGACGCAGGATTCGCTGTTTTTGCGGCACCCACCCACTCAGTTGCCCTCTCATCTAGCTCGGGTCTCGGTCCCGTCGGCGACAATGAGACCACATAGAGTATAGAATCCACACGCTGGTGAAATACAGTTTCGCAAAATATAGGCACAAAAAATCTCAGCTTTCCCCCAAAGTATTCTAATAGCAACCAACAGCTTCCATCCACTGCAAGTAAAACTGTACGTTCTTGTTTTTTACTGTATAAACAGATTGCAGAATTTCAAAACTCACAGATCTAGTTATATTTTCACTAATCCAGTGCTCTATTACTCTAATTATGGGTACCACACGTGCGCCGGACTTTGACCGAGCGCCAATATCCGCTTCACTCGGCTACTGGTCCATTTTTCCACGATCATAGCAATTAGCACCAGGAGCTATCTTCAATGTTACAAGGTCTACCTTTTTTAGCTTTTCATCTCATACCTGAAATAAAAAAAGATTCACTAATCTGAACTATATATTCCAAAACATTTAAGGGTGAAATTACATATCGTCTATCGAACCAGTGCAGGTGATCATACCAAATCTTTTTTCAGTAACGCGGTTGGCTCTCCAAATTAACTTAAATTTCTCAGAAATGTCTTTTATCGAGATTTCATGTTGTTTTATAAAGTACAAACAAAGTATTGTGTCTTTCGTTGCAAGTTTGCTGTACCAGATACGAATAAGTTTATAGATAGCCACAAAACATCCTAATGTGGCCACTTTTGTCGGTGCGTTGTTTCCTGCTGGCGAAGCATTCCTTGATCTTTAATAGTCCACGTGGCCACATGTATGGGTTCCAAACTATTTCTTCAATTCGATTATTCAATTTTTTCGTGTTCCTGTGCAGATAAAAACACATGGGTCAAATAAAACCCCACTAAGCTCCTTTTCCCCCACGGACCCACCAACAGATCCCGCAATTGTGATGTCCACTATCCACTATGTACCCGCCAAACCTTAGTCACTTCGTCTCGAACGATAAAGAATACTATCCTAAAAAGAAAAAGAACTTTTTAAAGTGCTTAGAAAAGTTTGAATTGAAAAATTTGTCCAGTTTTCAGAAGTGTGCTTTGCAGAATATTTGGTCAAAATATATACTTGACTGTCTTGATGGGCCCTCTGCACTGAGCAAAGCGTCATCACACTCGTTGCGTGCATGCGCATTATTAATGGCTACCTTCTTCAGCGTTAAAAAATATGAGTTAAGGAAAAGCCGGACTTCCCTTTCGAAAGAGGAATGCTATGATGTAAATGTCGAATTGTTGAAGAACATCCTTCGTTTCAGGGGGAAGAAGACATTGGTAGGGTGACAAAATTAAAGGATCCCCACTATACTGTGCACGTGGCGTTCTGGTGTTCGGTACGGCGAGTGAAACTACTGACATTTGCATGTGTGGAAGCTACCACGTGGCATCCCCCGACTTGTGCAGGACAATCTGTCCACACACTTGTAAGAAATCATGCCAAACGTGATGTCATTTCTTGCGCGGGAGTACAAAAAAAAACAAAAAAAAAAACTGGCTCGACAAATTTCCTTTAGTTTCAAACAAACACTTCTTTAAATCTCCCAAAACTGGGTTTTGTCTGTCAGCTGCCTGTTAAACCATATAGCGGAAATTTTTCTGTCAAGTGTTTCTACGTGAGGACATACTCTTTTCAATTCATTAGCCAAGATCTGAAGGTTGTCCTCTTTGACTGTTGTCAAAGTTAGAGTTATAATATTTCAACTTTTCGCTCAATAGCAATATGATAAAAAATGTTACTGAAAGTGAAATAGGGGCTCTTTTCACGACTTCGTGCTTAAGGAGTATAAGTTGATGATCAAAAGCAGCAACAACAAATATCTTAAACTGAGCACTTCAGTTCAGTCATAAAAACGATTATTTATGGTCTAAAGCAAATAAAACTTAAGCTTGTAACAGTCACATACTCAAAGATATTTCGAAATGTTATGAATTAAAAAAGGCTAGATGATTCGGAGATAGTTCATCATAAAGAGTAGGTTCTTTCTTTTTTTCACGACCGAACCCACTGGCAAATCTGATTTTAAAAAATCTTTTTCGCATTGCCATTGCCACTGGCATAAGATTCTACATGTCCCTGCGAATTACCTTTTTTGTAGCGTTTAATCTCAGATAAACTCATTTCATTTTCAAAAGCTCTGCTGTATTATTTTGTCGGGGCATGGGTTAAAACTCGATGCTACTTTTACTTTTGCTAGGACAATAAAGTTACTCGATCGTTTCGGTTTCTCAGAAAGGAATTGATAATAGAATTTGATTGTCGCCTAAGGTCAAAAGGGTTTCATTTTCGAAGAAGTTTGCTTTAATGTCAACTCCATCCGTGATCCACTGAAAGCAAGCGTTTTCCATGCAAATTTCGTGGTATTCATATATACGTTCGCCTCTTGTATTTGTGTTTGTACAGTCGCTTGATGTTGGAACTAATTTGCAAATTAGACTTCCGGTCGGCGGGTTTCTTTGACAACCAAACCCCGAGGGGTATGTATGTGAGGTGATAACGCTCTGTCACCAATGAATGAATGAGTGTTCCCACGCGCATTCCGAGAAACTAAACGAACCAATCATAAGCATTACTTATCAAAATGGTAACCAATCAGTGAACGTGTTGTTCTTCCCGCGCTTCACTACGTCGTCATTGATGAAAATAGTGGACCATTTATCAACAATACCCAGATTATTCCAGAGTTCGTATCGATAGGATTGATGTGAAACGGTTTCTATAGCGGAGTCACGTTTAAAAACAAAACATAACTAAATCGACGTTAAAAAAGAGTTAAGACAAGCCGAAAACATCGGTGATTATAATTGTGACAAGAGTTAAAAATGTCGAAGAGTACAGACTATCGTAACCGCGTGTTCAATCCGGCCGGCTTGGCGCTTCCCAGCACAGAGGTTGGCATTGAAGTTAAAGACAATTGTCGCTATTTCAATCCCTCTTATGAAAATCTGGCTACCACTGACCCACATGATCGACACCAATACGAAGATCCTGCTCATGTAAGGAATCAGATTTTAATGGGCAGAACTGGCAGTGGCCCTCGAAGGAAAAGAAATGAAGTGTACGAGTCTACCAGCGATTTGTCGCCGCTCAAGAGAAAATCTTTCCCTCGATCGAGGCATACAGACACGGAGTGTTCTGAAGACTCAACAACGTCCTCAACCGATGTCAATTTTACTAGGGATTCATGTATTAGTCGACTTGTTCTATTTCTCGTGTTGGCAGTGTCAGTAACCTCGCTACTGCTGGTCATTCTAATGATGAGAGGAATCATTGGCCAAAATTGCGGGTGTAGCCTCAAATCGAAAGGTTTGTATGCAAAACAGAGGATGTTGTCGTTGGGGTGGTGTCTCGTTTCACACATCTTAATTGAATGGTCAGATATTTTCTCTGTTCGAACGTCTTCCGAGACTAAAATCGACATTTTTAACTGAGTGATTTTACTTTATGAATATTAAAACCATTCAGTCATCCATACAGGTGACCGGTTGTGAGAATTATCAATAGCGACGCTACAGAGTAGTGGGAGTTGTCTCCGATGCCATGCGGTCAAAGATGAATACTCGAAAAATCCCATAGAAAAACTACTGGAAAAAAAAACTGCTGAAAGATATCCATATATAGCCTTTTTTTCTAGTACACATTTTAATAGGTGTAAATTTATAATCGATTTAAATCGATTTCATTTTGAATTTTAAAGTGAATATTTCTTAAGTAAAGTTGCTTTTCATTCATCACACAAACGACGATTGGCATCTAAGTAACCGGAAAATTCCTGGTGTATTAAATGACTATCTGCGTTCAATTTGAAAAATTCATCGTGTGTTCCGTTTGAGCCAATAAATATTTGGGTGTTGGATCAAGTTTTTTGTCTCGGTGGATTTCCGTGGGATTACTGACCGTCGAAAAACGCTTCATTCAATCATTGTAAAATCTTGAATATTTTAGACTGATTTAGGGCCGTGGCTTCTGTCCAGCCGAAAATCAAGTTTCTATTTACAATAAACATTACGATTTTTATTCTACATCGAACGAGAAAACTTTCTGTTAGAGAAGTTAGTTGATTCAAAAAAATACGTAAGTTACCTGCTACATTTAGAATTACGAAACGTTGCGCAGTTGAATTGACTACAGTACATGCGCATATGCAGAGTCAGAGAGACACGTGGTTTGCTTGACCAGTGCTGGCTGGCTGTGTGTGGCATGGCTATGGTCATGAATAAGCGGAATTGTTTGAAGTGGTTGTGCGCTATTTCAGGAATTTTTAAAGCACAATATGCATATGGCAAAAAAACTGTGATTTGAATTCCCGTCGGCTTTGTGTGTTTTAGACTAATATATTTGCAGACAGAAACACAGCTCCTGCCAGATATTAGCTGCTAGGCACAAACTGATATTTTATAAAATACAGGTCTCAAATTCGGTTGTTCATTATTCTTATTTTCTACAAAATAATTTTAGTTTGTCCAATTTTCTATCCTTTTTTGAGTCTTTTAATATCTTCACATCCTATCAGTTTACAGTTATCTGGAATCAAAGAAAGCATTTTATAGGGAAGTTTCATTTCCAACAAGGAGTGTACCGTACGTGAGGTTAATAGCCTACAGCCCTTGACCTTGTCGACCTCGCGAGATCCGCTTTGGTTATAATCTGAAGAAGAATCGTTTGAAGCAAAGTGAAAACTTGCCCTTAGCTCATAATGCAACTATTTTACATTTGGTCTGTTTTCATGTTCCTAAATGCCAACGAAAAACAAACTGAAGAAGAACTGGGTTTTTGTTTCGACCAAAGAAGTACATGTATGGAACATTTTATCAGTAGACAGTTTCTGTATATTGGCCATATTTCATCAGCCATAGCCCCTGGCATGTGCTATTTTAAAAGATGTCTACATTCAATTTGATAAACATTCAAATCTCTTGTCTAGATCTGTCAGGCTGTATATCGGACATGGTGTGTGTACCCAAGTTACTCCGTTAAGTTGCCCTTCTACTCCAACATAAAACTTTTAAGAAACTGTTTCCAAACACCCCAAAAGATAAATGTTGAATGTTCATTTGAACAGTTTTCTAGATATTAAATACTTTAGTGAACCCACACACTGACACAGGTTCTTTTTCACATCTTCTATGACCCAGGGGCAATCAGTCTGATATGCCGACTGCCCCTCAGACTCAATATTTGAGGATGGTTCATTAACTTTGAGCAATGTTACAGTTCAGCCAGTACTTTCATTGCATTTTACTTTTAGCAGACCTCTCATGGTGTTTTTTGGGGGATTCAAGATTCTGAATCACAGATGCTCAGTTATGTACAAGTATAGTATATTTGTGTAGGAGATCATGAGCTTGAATAAATCTGTAGGATAGTTTATGGAAAATTAAAAGTTGAGTTTTAGTGCTACTACTTATTGAAGTAGCCAGCACAACTCCTGCTTTTCCCTTAAGCGCAAATGTGCGTCAGAGATGCGCAGTTTTGACAAAGGATGCACAAAAAAATTAGAGGAGTCCCCAACTCTGTCAGTGGGACCCCCTAAAAGCCCATGGAAGTCCCAAGTACTCTTGAATACAAAACCCAAGGGAAATTGCTTCAGACTGGACTGTTATTAATAGGAGTGGCACTCTTGGGGACAGACCAAACTAGCTATTGTGGCTAGATCTGAGATGTGTTTGGATTTTAGTCATTTAACATTTTATGTTGGAGAAGTAGTGATAACACTTTTAAGGGGTGGTCCTTCTAGTTACCAACTGTGCACAGAAAAAATGGTAATTTAATTAAGAATTATATTTATTTGCTTTCAGGTGAAGGAAGTACTGCACAAATGTTGGAAAGTGAGCCACTTCCTAATGCTGACAGCAAGTTTGAGGCGATAATTAGCGAACTGATGAAAAATGTGTCAAACCTCCAAGTATCACTGGTACAGTATAATTATTGTATTCTAATTGTCTTTGTATATTACACAGTATAGCACATTGTAGTGCATAATATCATCTTGTATTGTTTTTCAAGAATACCAGGGTAGATATTATTTATTTTAATATCCTTTGTAAGGGGCTGTCAGAAAATCGTTTTGTTAGTGCTTAAATTAACACTGTTCGATGGCCCCCAAGGGTTATCCTCTCCCTCCCA
>JAOBRH010333332.1:1358-19098 GCA_027575125.1 Umimayanthus parasiticus | reverse complement strand
TTTTACGTTTCCCAAGGATACAAACTGTTGTCTATTGTTAAGATAAGATTCGAACCAGCGTTTAGCTACTCCTCTTATGCCATAGCATTCCAGTTTTTGAAGAAGAATTTTATGGTTCACAGTGTCGAAGGCTTTTGAAAGGTCAAGGAAAATTCCGCATGTAAACATACCGCTATCTATAGCTTTCTGAATTTTGTCAGTGATTATTAGTATTGCCAATATAGTGGGATTATTACGCCTAAAACCAAACTTCTTGCTATATAATATATCATGTTTTGAAATAAACTGCATCAGTCGTTTAAAAATTAGCTTTTCGAGAATACAATTAAAAACTGATAGCAGCGAGATAGGGCGATAATTGCCGAGACATAACTAAGAATCTTTCTTAAAAATGGGTATTACCCTGGCTAATTTAAAGGAATCAGGAACAACGCCTTGAGAGATAGAAAAGTTAAAGATTATTTCCAAAGGAGTTGATACGATGCATTTGATAATTTTTAGGATTTTCTTAATAAAATTCTATTATTTTCCTGAAACTCGACTGTACTGTATCGAGCGTTGAAATACTCCAAATGTTGAGATCGATCGAATTTCCACTGCGATTTGTTCGGCTTGATAATCACAAGTTAGGTATATTTGAAATATTTTAGGAGTTATCTCTTACTTTTGTTGTTCTTATGAGTACTTTGAAAATAAGAACAGCTTAAGAACAATTGAGGCTGAAATTTCCTATAAACTAAAGAACAATGAGGCAGTCGGCCAAAATTTACTGGTTCTTATGAAAAACCGCGTATGTACGTTTTTAAGGTTAAGGCTTTCCGTCAGTTTGGTCTGGTAAAAGTTGTACATTTCTCTTCAGAATCCTCGAAAAGGGTCCGATTTTCGCAAGGAATCAGTGGACCGTGAACGTTTCTTTAAAATTTGCTCCGAGATTTTTGTCGTGTATCGTCACTTGGCAGATTTCAGCGTAAAGGATGAGAAAAACACGCGCAACCATGGTGTTGGTCGTTATGCGTATTTTATCTACTCTGAAATGGGGTATCGATTTCTGCAATTTTGTCTGAAACATGGTATAGAAAATTGTTTTTTTCGGGTCTAAAATAGGGCCAGGGTTTGAAGGCTTTGGCGGGTCACACCACCCAAAATACAGGTACGTACCCTTGCCCAGGATCTGAAGGTCCGTGCATCTCATCGAGGCATGGCCAGTAAACTGGAAAATTGCAAAAAGACGGAAAGGAAAGATCTGAAAAGTCGCAATTTTATATTCTCTTAATCCGAACTTACAGATTACTGGCCGACACTCGATATGGTAATTTTATTCGAGCCGGAAGTTTAAACACTTGGGAGAACAAACCCAGTTTAGGGTATGGACTGATGCAACTGAATTTGAGCTCATGCAGTATCCTGGTGCAGTATACTCTTTTTTTTATAAGATTAAGAACCTTTTTTATAAGAATACTCATGAGGCTGAAAAATGCCCAAAATTTAAGAACATGCTATAAAGAACATACTGGGGCTGAGGAAACTTGGCCCAGTTGCTCGAAAGTGGGTTAAATTTAAACAAACTTTCAACTAAGATTCCTTTCTCTAGAAACAAGCCAATCGCGGGTTAAGAACTTATCCACTTTCGAACAAGGCCGCCAGCGGCAAGAGGATCGCAGGCGCACACGATAGGGTCAGAGGAAACCCCGTAGACCAGAATGCGTCACTGTCGTGGTTGGGTTGCATGGAGACAAGCTGCGCACGGAAGGACATCAAACTTTCCAAAGTTGTTACATATCTTGCGGGTTTTTAATTGTCCTTTTGGGTAATCACCAAGCTCGACTAAAAAGTAGTTAGCGAAAGATGGCCTTTGCCTATCACATGGAAGCCTTACGACGACAGAGAATTATCGACAGAAAGCACGCAGCAGTCGCAAGGATCGCGATTATGCAGGTAACGTTCGATAGCGCGCGGTTTGTTTGCTTTGTAGCGTGTTCGAAACGTGACGAAACATGGAATGTGTGGTGGCTTTCAAAAAGCAGCAACAAGCAAGTTAAGTCGACTATATCCAGCAAAGGCTTATATTCTGAGCATATCATATTTTAAATTCATCTCTTTTTGAAGTATTAAATTACACGAAATTAGTAAGATTTTTGTTTGGTCTGTTTGCCTCGGTTTCAGGGGCTTGTATTTAAAGATTATATCTAGAAATTATTATTCGTGTCACAGAAGTTTTCTGTAAGTTTTCTTCGCGAATGTTCTCTTTTTCACGTGACTGGGCTGAAATCGCGACTGAAAGAATTTCGAATGTTTTTAAAAAGCAACCTGGTGTTGTTTGGTCATATTTTGGTTGCTACGTTTGAAGCCTTGACTCCTCACTGGAATTGACCCCTGACGGCGTACTAGTTTTTGCAACGAGATCCTGATACTTAGTCTTAAGTTTACTATTTTTTAGAGTATGCGATACTTTATCTAGATAAAAAAATCCATAAGCTACAAAGGGTATACAGTGCCCATTTGCTGGTGCGCTACTTCCAAAATTCTTAAGAATATATGCAAATTCAGAATTAAGTATGCGATCACTTCATACATAAACCACAATCTGACAGTGAATGCATATGATAGGGGCCTGCAGATGCAAACATAATACTTCTTTAAATACTTCCAAAATAGTTTGCCTTTTATTGCACAGTTATTAAATCAGATTTAATGCCTGTTGTGGTAGTGAAAGTTTACATGAAAATGTACTGTGTATGCATTTTAAGGCCCCTATTCTTGTCTAAGTCATTAATTATTTCTCTACTGACACCAAATGGAATTAATTATTGATGAACTTTGGAGTTAAGATTTATCACCCAGCCATATGCACATTATTGTTTGTGCAGATGCACTGAACTGATAAGCACTGCAGTGGGGTCATAGAAAATTTCAGCTTCTACTTAACAGCGTCACAAATCAAAAGCTTATCCAGGCTCGTAACTGGGTTTCATTGAAGGGGGTTCAGAGACATAAGATGTTTAGAGCGAAATAGTGAGCGCCAAATGCGCGAGACGCTAGGGGGGGTACGGGGGTATGCTGCCCTGGAAAATTTTGAAAATCTCGGTGCTCTCTAATGACTTTTCCTGCATTCTAAGTCCATTATTATACCATTTTGGTTGACGACTTATGACATAAACTGTGTAATTTTCTTTCTAAATATTTAGCCTGTGTCAATTTACTTTTCTCAGTCTACTTTATTAACGAGTTTTCCGGCTGTCATGGGTGGATTTAAGGTTTTAGACGGGAGAGGAGAAGAGATAGGGTATGGGGAGAACCAGACAACAAGAATATCTTCCATCTCTAATCTTTCTTTCATTTGTAGAGATTCTTGCAATGATTACAAGTTACCGTAACAAAGCCTATCTGTTGATTTGTGAAACGTTTCAAAAAGACAAAAAGACAAACATTAACATTGCAGATTACCGGTTAGACAAGTTTCTATGATTCTGTTAATTTAAGTTTATTAAACTTCTATGAGGTACAGTTGAAATTTTTCTGATCCTCTACCATGTTAATTACTGTTGATAAAACGATGGTACTTTAACTTAAACCTGTGAACCGGAATGTGAACTATCTTTGTAAACATTCTGGTTTATTAACTGATTATGTTTTGGGTCTGAGGGGGGTTCGTTCGAACCCCTCAAATCCCCCCTCCTATGGGCCTGTTATCTGGCCATTCAAGGTTTTCTTTTTTCCAATATCTTTACCATCATCATGACTGACCTTGGCAAATGTGAAGCAAGAAAGTTGACATTTATTTCTGAGAGAAATTTCATAATATTAAAAAAAAAACTTTCTATTGACACCTCCCCACAAGGGGCTTTTCAGTGCCATGCTATAAACAATAAAAATTAATCGAAATGGTTAAAAACCCCAACTGGCAGGAAGGCTGGCCAGAAGGCCATTTACACCAGTGTGGTCAGTAAGCAGAGGACTCGAACTCGGGACATCCAGGTTGCAAGTCAGCACTCTAAACCGCTTGGCCACGCTGCCTTCCTTAATATTTGTAAATTTCTGAAGCCTGAGGGGTACTCCTGGGCCTCATACCCAGTTTTCCAACCAAATTATACTAATTTATTTCCCAACTTGCTGCAAAGAATGATACTTATTTTCGGGGTCTAAAAGTGTCTCGTGTCATACAACACATTTTGGCAATTCCATTAAAACATACATAATTCCGGGCCAATACTGCTTGAAAACCATACTCTTTTTGTTATTGTGCATACTTACCAGTATACAGGTCATGTTATTTTATGGGACTTTTAATTTGGTACCATGATCTGAAGATATGGTACCTGATGTAGGCAATCGAGCATAATCAAACACATTTTCATTCAAACTTAATCAAACAAAATCAAGTGATTGTGTTCAATTGTGTTCGGTCATTGAATGAAAATATGGTACTCACTGAAAAATTTTGAAAAAGTGTGATGTGTATTTTGTAGTGTCAATGCCATTACTCAGACTACTCTAGAAGACTGGCATAACTATTACTTCATATCAACATTGATAATGTTGCTGTTCCGTCACCACTGTGCAATTTCTGTATTACTGGCTACTGCTGCAGTAATGAAGTATGCAGATTCAGCAAACCTGAATGTGCAATCAACTAATACTTACATGATCAGTGTTGCTCTTTATGGACGATGTTTGTCAATCAGTAAATCCAGGAGCCAGCATTCAAGCATCCAGCATTACTCCTAGCTGATATTTAAGCCAAAATCTGACTTTTTCTTGGAACCCCATAGAACTTACCAATGGATTTATGTTTTGTTCTAGTTTCCGGATAGTTGCAGTTTCAAGCATTAAATATCAATACTGATAATATCAGTGTACTTCATCCTTGCAGGTCGGGTTTCAAATAGTTCTCAGTGACCAGTGCCCTGAGTTATTCAGGATATCATTTCTAAACAAGAATTTAACAACACATCATTATTTTGTCAGGTTTGAGTTTTGAAGTTCCCACTTATTGTTTTCTGAAAATGTTTTTATGACCATTGTTATCAACATGGACAGGCAGAACAAGAGAGGTTGCTACGAGAGCAAGCTGAGAGGAGCAAAACGATGAAGGAGGAGCAGGAGATTGATAAAATGCGTAGCAGAGAGGAGTATCTCAAGAGCATGGGGCGAACTAACAAGACAAAGAAGGGTGTCATCAATGCCAACTACACACACATGATTCCAGAAGAGCAGAAAAGAACATCACAGAAGGATCTGCGGCACCAAGAGAAGATATTAAGAGATCATTGTCTGTGTATGGGACGTGTCAATGAGTATTTCTTAGCATGAAATGAGAACACAATGATCAATCAATGTTTCCTTTTATGATATCCAATTTTGGTTATATTGTGAGATCTCTTGTGATTTGATGCTGCAAATCTATTTTGATATTTGGGAATAACTTGAACAGTTTTTTGAACCAAAGATTTTGCTAGTTTGTAATTTTCTTTTTTACAAATCAAGTAACACTGTAATCTTTTGTTTGAGTAAGAGGTATTGCACTTGTAACATTTTTTCTGGCTTCTAAATTTGAAACAAATGTTGTTTCTGCAGATCTAGACATTCTGATTGCTTTTCCCACACTGCACTAGTCTATTAAACACAAATAAACATTTTCTAGAAAGCAGCTAATTATTAATTAAAAATTGTAAATATTTCTTTTAATAAAATGAAAGTTTTAAACCTGACAAATCATGCTCAACTTGGTGTTAAATAATCTGAAGAGCCATGTTTGGCTGCTAAATATAAAATACAAGTAAACTGTTGCTGAAACCATGGAAGCCTATACTGTATAATGACACTGCCCAGGAATAATTATTTAGACAGTTATCTTTAGTTACTTTACACAAGTAATGTAGCTGTCATGAGACACAAAAAAATATTTTCTTTGTTACAATCAGTGAGACTCCTCCCCCCCCCACCCTCCAAGGGCTACTTGGTGTTTTTGTACTTGGGAAGAGGTAGACTACTCAAAATTCTGTTTACCTTATCTAGCCTGGGCTTTTTTGGCTCATCACAGCCCGGGGGTGGGGGGGGGGGCACAAAGCCCATCATAACTTTTTTGTTATTGGGCATATAATGATGCAACTTGGCAAAAATGTTAAGTGTTACAAGATCTACCTTTTGATGGGGTTTTGGTGGGTTAATTGGCTGTAACATAATGACGTCATAGTAAATGGTGTTTTGGTATAACTTCTTTACTTATGGTTAGAACTCTCTTTTCCGAATATAGAGGTGCATATCAAGTTTAATTACGTTTTGGAAGCATTAAACTTGTACTATAATGTTGTATGGTGCAACATAAAGGAGATGATCATGTGGTTATGACGTCACAGAAAATTGGTTTCTGCCTGAGAGCACTTTAATTCTGCTTAGTATTATAGAGAAACAATTCAACATTTTTAATTGCCTATAAAAGAGTTTTCAGAACGACATAACGTAATTAAGTGACATTCCCATGCTGTGACGTCATAAATTTGATGACGTCATCAACTCAATGACGTCATCGTTTCGTATTAAAGCTTTCTCTTAATTTCTCTGTAAAACAGACATAGTGAACAGAAACAGTCGACAAGAGAACCAGAAAAATATATATACCAAATTCTTTCCTCAATGAGCTCAAAAACTACATCAAAAAATAAAATTAAGGTGGCAGTTGCCATGGCAACAAGGAAAACGGCCATAACTCCTCCAATTTTTAACCGAGAGATAAAATATTTTGCACAAATCTGGACTATTGTCTTTACAATCATTTTATATGCATGTTTTGGATTTTTGTTGGATCAAACAAGAAATAATGAAAATCCCGAATTTTCACTTTTTTTCCCCAGAATTCATTGCTTTGTTGAGAAAAATGAATTTAACTGAAAACAAATGTAAAAGTCCATGGTACCCTTGGCCAAAGTGATTAAGAAAATATTGTTTGCATGGCATTCTTAACGCAGAGTATATTAAAGAATTATGAAAAATTGGAAAGTGTATTAAGAAAATGGGGTTACCAGGGCAACAGCGTTTAACACATGTTTACGAAACACAAACCAAAAGATTCCCCATAAAATTTTTGGAAGAGTCATGAAATTTCAGCCTCAAACATAAGACCGTTTTCGAGTTATGCACAAAAAACCACTTGGGACCCTCGGGCTAGATAGGGTTAACCCGTGCGCATCATCAGCGGTTGTACAATGAACCGATCATGTCAATACAAAACCATTCTCTCCCTCTTACTCTACTCTCACAACTCTTACGATATTACACCTACATATTACCCACACTTGAATGCGAACTACAAAGGAATACGAGCACAGGAAGAACCAAGAAGGTTGATTGCAGATCATTGGTCAGCAGGAACACTCCTCCCCGTAATGTTTTTGTAGCTTCTTAGTTTAGGACCCAAAATCGGGGAGCACATAACTGGGGAATAGGGGAGACAATATTTTGAAAATTATTAAGTGCTACTGAGAAAAGCTGCAAAGTTTGTTTCTTATTTTGGGACCAGTTTCCACAGAAAGATTTTACAAAGACCTGTTGTGACGGCACGAGCGTAAACGGGCGCACTCTTCCTTTTGCTCGGTCATTTCAAAACCGGAAGTTATTTTTGCCAATTTCTCCGAGAAGATAAATCCGAATAAAACTTCTTTTTTACTGATGTAGATCCGGAATAAGAAAAAATCCTAACCGTTACTGCGTTCGACGAAGCAGAACGCATACTAATCGATTCGTTTTGGAAAGTACATCGCGTGTATTTTCGATGCCTTTGAATAAGTGGAATTGTACTAGGACCGTGTCTTAAACAGTCATTCTAAAAAGGACGAAATGATAAATAAAAAGAAAGACAGTAAAATATAGGTGCTTGTTTTGACTCTCAAAATAACTGGTTTCTCTGCAGTTAGATTAATTACTTTTTAAATACGTGAATTATCATCACTCGAGAGGTGGATGTCTTAGCAACATTCATTTATACGCGAGTACTTGCACTCCATTCCCCCCAACCGGGGGGGGGTACTTCCTAGTAAAAGGCTACTGGGGATGTGCCGCTGGATGGGGTTGCATCTTCACAACTGGATTGACTATAATGGGGTTACATTTCTAGTAGATTCGCGGTCAAAAAATGGTCCCTGCTGTTGCTTTTAATATTTAACAGTCGGCTCGCATTGAATTCTGTTCTTGAAATCACAATGACATTTGCCCAAAAGTGACTACGATGGGGTCTATAGTTGGCCACGGAATAGACTATAATGGGGATAGGGGTCCTGAGAGGCCAGCGGCACATACCCAGCAAAACCTAACCCAAGTACCCCCCCCCCCCCGGGCAATTTTCATTTCGTCATCAGATCACTCAGTTTCAACCACGCGTAATGCGATCGCTTGCCTTAAAAGAGATTTTAGACTTTCAAAATTGAACTATTGGTTTCTTGTGTGAGTGCCATAGTGACCGGTATCATGCAAAGTCCATCTTTGTGGTTTGTTTTCAGCTGAATATAATCAGCTTTTATAATCTTGTCAAAGCTGGAAAATCAACCTAAGTCGATACGAAGCAAAGTCACTGTCTTTTGCTTGCTGCTGATTGGCTAAAGCGATTACAAGTAGAATTACTTTGTTGTTATCTGAATGACTCCTGCAGGGATTTGTTCAGTAACTAACTCGCCACCGTAGCAGCTTCTCATGTGCGCCGGGTGATCATCGGTCCTTGCACAGCAGCTTCGCTTTGGGGAGAACTGTCAAGAAACAAGCACACAAGTCATGTGAAAGTGTTGCGCGATACCCCATCTACTATCTCCTCAAGTCACACCCATTCATGAGTGACTTAATTGCTTCTTATAGCTTCGGACGTTTAATGACGTATTTTAAACCTGACAAATTATATATTTAATAAAAAAATGTTATTTAATGAATCTGTGCCAAAATTTAAGCGTTGAGCTTTCGACTTCAACTAAAGTCTTGCTCACTTCTTGTTTTTTAAAAATTATTATTTAGTGTGTTAAACCTTTTGCCTGTGTAAGAATCTTTCATCGTGTAACAAATGTTGTGATGTATATTGAGTAAAGGTGCGTACCGCATTTATGTTAGTTACTACTCACGTTTGCACTATGTTAAGTCTGTCAGGTCGTGCTCGGACGAAGTCGTAGCTATGCAGTGAGTCAACATAGATCTGAAATGTCCTTGCATTTTCTCAAGGTTTCTGTTTAGGTTGCGTTGTCCAAGTCTTAGCTGTCGTGAGTCAACATTTATAACATCAAGGCCTCTATTTTACATACCTTGTCAGGTAATTTCTTAATTTCTTGTTTTTCTTCTTTCGTCGTCGATGGCTATCTGCCTCTCTACAGGACTCTAATAAAACCAATCAAATTTTGTTATCATTCTTAACTGCTATATTGTTTGACTTGGCGTGTATAACAAACCAGGCTCAATGGGTCAGGGGAGACTAAAAACAGAACATAAATCCTGGTAAGAGTGTGTGAACTGTGAGGGTATGAGCTACTGGCGAAAATACTATTATTAACTGAGACAGCATTTGGGTTAATTTTAAAAAGTTTCCATCATGCTGCCCAAAACAGCAAGTAGTACTTTTCTCGTTGTGTGATTTGGAACATCGGACTATCCAGCCCCTTCATCCTTTAAGCTGAAAAAAAGGCTGTCTACATTCCGAAACATCGAGGAACAACTTTCAACCAACTAGGGTCAAACAGTTGAGAGTATCTTCATAACTATCACAGCCCAAACAACAGCCATAATCATAACATTAATCACCAGAAAACGGATATAACCGTGCTTATAACCAAAGCCGGACAAAACCATAACCATGGGCATAACCATCACAACATAAACTATAACGATACTCATAACCCCTATTAGCATTCACTGACAAAACAGCTTCTTCGACTTGTTGGAAGGCTAACACCTAAGAACACACCCTCCCAAAAACACACGTCAATGTCAATGACCCTAAGAAGCAAAACAAAAGCTTCCGAGGAGAAGAACTGAGGTAGACAAGACCTACGTCGAAATTTACTTTTGGTTGGAAACTTAGGACGCTTGTCAACAGAGACCATTAGAAATGACTACGAGTACGAGTTTGACTACGAGCAGGACTTCCTAGCTTTTGAGCTCGCATTGTTGACTATGACATCTTCAGTAATTCTTGTAGTAAGCAGGTGGACGGCTACGAGAAATGACCCAGCAACAATTTTGCGAACTCTTATGAAACATTTCGTCGTACAAAAAAGTCGCATCGTTGTCGAAGTCGTGCCCGTTATCAAATTTGAAGATCTCTAATAAGTTTTGGACCGCTATAGCGATCTGGTTCTCGCTCTGCATCGGTCGAGTTGTGCGAGTCCACTGTTTTTATCCATTATTCACCAAACTGCCGCGCTATTGCAAGTCAATAAAAGACTTGCTCAGGGGTGGGTTTGAATTTCACAGGCATGTTGGCCACCTTGCGACAATATTTAGGGCAAAAAAATAGGAATTTTCCCCATGAGAAGTAAGGATTTTTAGGGATAATCGGTTGAAAAGTAGGGCTATTTTAGGGCTTTTATTTATGAAATAAACAATTGTTCTCACCTTTCTACCACTGGTATCCAAGCAGAAGATAATAATAGTCAAATAAAATACTAGTATATGGCATTAGTGAAAACGCCTGACGGATTTAACATCACTGAAATATGAAGTCGTGCCATCCTGTATACTCATACGTTCACTGACCTACAATATTCTACAGTGGGGGTGTCTTGCCTCCTCCATGGATCGAGAGAAATGAAGGTTGGTTAATCACAATCCACTTCAATCGTGTCAATGTTCACTGACCTACAATATTCTACGGTGGAGGTGTCTTCCCTCCACCATAGATCGAGAAATGAAGTTTTGGTTAATCACACTCCACTTCCATCGTGCCATCCAGTACTCATACGCTCACTGTCCTACAATATTCTATAGTGGAGGTGTCTTGCCTCGACCATGGATCGAGAGAAATGAAGGTTGGTTAATCACAATCCACTTCCATCGTGCCATGTTCACCGACCTACAACATTCTACAGTGGAGCTGTCTTCCCTCCACCATGGACAGAGAGAAACGAAATTTGGTTAATGACAATCCACTTCCATCTTGCCATCCAGTACTCATATGTTCACTGACCTACAACATTCTACAGTAGAGGTGTCTTACCTCCACCATGGATCGAGAAATGAAGTTTGATTAATGACAATCCACTTCCATCGTGCCATCCTGTACTCATACGTTAACTGAACTATATCATTCTACAGTAGAGGTGTGTTCTCTCCACCATGGATTGGAAGAATGAAATTTGGTTGATCACAATCCACTTCCATTGTGCCATGTTCACTGACCTACAACATTCTACAGTGGAGGTGTCTTACCCCCACCATGGGTCGAGAAATGAAGTTTGATTAATGACAATCCACTTCCATCGTGCCATCCTGTACTCATACGTTAACTGAACTATAACATTTTACAGTAGAGGTGTTTTTTCTTCACCATGGATTGGAAGAATATCGTAATCCACTTCCATCTTGCCATTTTGTACTCATACGTTCACCGATCCACAACATTGTACAGCGGAGATATCTTGCCTCCACCATGGATCGACAGCAATGCAGTTTCGTGAATCGTAATCAGGTTCAATCGTGTCAACTTCTACTCATACGTTCACTGCAAATTCCTTTTTTGTTTGTTGAAAATGTTCCTTATTTCATGTAGAGACTTGTCATTCAATTCAAAATCTTTCCCATTTTATTGGTTGAGTGAGTTGCACGCAACTGTTTGTAAATAATGGGATGCACTGTTTCACAATGCATTTGCTGCAAATGAACTCTCGCACTACTGAATAACCCAATTCACTATTTTAAACGTTTTATTATAATTGCTAAATTTGTTACAATTCTTAAAACGCTCGTGACAAATTGTCATTTTACTTATTAAAATATTTGATGAATAGCCTTAAATTTATTGCGTCACTTTACAGGTCAATGTAGATAACGACTTATGTAAAATAGTCTTTCTCCACTGCAGAGGTTCCTTGGATGGGGAAGGATGGAGAATAAGTGGGAGCAATGAATATATTGGAGGGCTGGGCAAGAAAACGGTTAGCGCGCGGGGATCTCTGGGAAGATAGAAGAAAGCGAGGGAAAACGCTTCGCTTTGTTCCCTTTCCTATAATCCCCTGCGCGCCCTGTTCTCTCTTTCGAAGCCTCTGCACAGGAGAGAGTAAAATAGTCATAATTCAAAAACCTACTTACAACAATTAATTTAAACACCTACAAAACTGTACACTAACTCGTTTGGGTAGCAGACTGCAATAAATGAACGCAAACCAAAGCCTGCTTCGCACCTGTGACTGCTAAGGAAAAGTCTACACAGACAACGTTCAGTATAATGCTTTGCACGTGCGAGGTAAGCACTTAGCGCAACTCTTTCATCGCGAAAACGATCTTGACGCAATGGTAAATAACGACGCAAATACAAGTGCAATGCTCTTTCTTGTGTTTGCGTTGTGCTATTTTTCACCAAGGAAATAAGCGATACCCTTCACGCAGTTTTATTCTTCTTCGCCACGGGACGGCATTCTCTCCTCTCGCAGCGAAGAAAAATAGTCTGCCTGGAGGCTAGGTAAGCGATGCAAGCGCTGTAAAAGGCAACTCTCTATCCCCGCTCTTGCGTTGTTGCTCATTGTTGTGTCAAGTCTGCTTTTGCGATAAAATAAGAACTCATGCTTTTGCGTATATCTCCAAAAAATACCGACGGAGCGAAGGATCGCGATCAACACGTTCTCATCCCTTGCTCTCTGTTGGCAATTTTTCTGTCGCAAATTTAAACCAGGCTTTGAAATTCGAGGACAATAAACTCACGGGTTTAGTAGACTCACTCAAGGTGTCAGTCATAGATCTAGATTTCACTTTGAACAACAACTGTTAACGTCGAAAGTCTCCGCAGTTAATTTTAATTTGAGCTGTCTTTACGAGTTTGGTTTTACACCGGCATAATACCAACCACAACCTACTCCAGTTCCCGTATATTTCGGATGAACACACGCTTTATACACTATAACGTATTTCTAGCGGCCTTTCAGTTTCAAAGTGACAATAAGAATCATGGTGGTGTATATCCACCACCATGATTCTTATTGTGACTGTTTTATATTGATTACTTTACGCTAGATAAAACCTTTTAATGACGTGGCCAAACCAAAGTTGGTCTTGTGCCGGTCAAACCCCAATGTTGATTATGGTCCGTTCCACTTAGTATTTTCAGCAACATTTGGTCTTCATGTCTTTTCTTAAAAGTTATAAATTAAGTTTCCAGATTCGCGCCGAGAAATACATATAACGAAATCCTCCCCTTGTTGAGAGAACACATTTCTACACCAAATACAATGATCTTAACACAAGTTTAGTTTCTCGAGAACACAACTCAGTCTCGCCTGGCTGCCACTTAGCGTATACTGTTCAGATACGATAGTTACTCCCGCCCACACTTAGTCGCAGCCCGTCACCTTATTGCTTTACAAGTTCCTTTGCGAGTTCCGTCCTTTCATAAGTCCCCCACAGTTTCTTCTGTAAACAGTGATCCCACCCGTAAAGTCACTTCGGTGTAAACAGATGAGCCAGCTCTCGAATCTTTGCATATTTTGAGAAGCAATAGCAGTCGGTACTAGAATTGTACTAGGATTGCCAGAAATGACTAAAATCTCCACAAGGAACCAACGACACCGGCGGAAATACCTCACTTGATTCAAGTTGTACATGGTGCCTTCCTAGTCGCCAAAAACAGCCAAAAGTATATATCTCAATCACGGGTTCATTAACGTCCTTTTCTTCTTATTTTTAGAAGTAAGAAGAAAAAGATGTTAATGAACCCTTCATCTCAATTGAATAATAGTTTGGCCAGCATTTTTGGTGTTAAAAAGAATTAAGAAGCCACTTTAAGCCCAGAACCTGATTACAATGGTTAAACGAGTCAAATATCACCTTTCGTAAGCTTCTGATGAAATACTGTCACAATAAAAATCAAACACTACTTAGCTTACTGTATTAAACCCGCGCATCGAGTTTGCAAACTCGCGACACTACCCTTGACAACTATAAATCCCGTCATAATGATGAACAATTGCTGGCCGTGGCCACTTATTAGGTTACCTGCCTTGGATGTCTTGATGACAATATCAAATGGATCGAAATGTTCTGGCGCAGCGAAATAAAAATGCTGAGATTTTAAGTAAGTCGGCTCATTTTTCTTATCAATTGTCTATCTATACGCTGAAAAGAGGTCATTCGCTCTTCTACTAATAACTACGTCCTCAGAGATCAATACGAAAGCAGCAATAGGTCCGGTTGAGCTTAAACCACATTGGTTCCTTTCAAAATATAATTACACTTTTGCTCATCAGACGTCTGTTTCACAAAATCGTTTATCACGTAAGGCTTGCCGCAACATAGTTCGGTCCGTCTCAGCCGTAAAACTATGCACATGCTGTATGATCAAAATCAGGCTCAAGCACTCTTCCTGTGCTGTTCTCACCCCCGGGTAAATGGGAAATAAGCCAATCCTCTGTCTAACCTCAAGCGTGTCCTGGACGCTGCGCCAGGCCGATAAAACTACTGCAGTGCCCGTATCGTCATTAAACTTAAAATATCGGCGTTGCTCCCCGCCATGTCTCAGGCCGTAACTCCTTCTAGTTTCGCAGGCAACTGATATACAATATCCCCTCCAACGCTTTAAAAACCCGATATTTAAGCAGTACAGAGCCTTTGCGGTCAGTTATCTGCGGCCAGGCCGTGGCTGGCGTTAGAGCCAGATAGCTGGAGGCTGTTCGTATCCATTAATGAGCGAATGTGCCTAAATGTTACAGTAGCTCCCTTATTAAAGGGGCGATACTCGTCGTCTGCTTCCGTCTCCTCCTCTTTCAGCCTCATATATCGTATCAACACAACGCAGTACCCAAGCACATCACGGATATCGCCACGGCGACTCCACGCACTGAAGCTTGTTCTGTTCTTATAATGCTTTTAATTTCTCTAAAATGTCCTGCGCCTCCGATTCTAACTCGTGTTCCGATTTATCTCCCGTCCCTTCTCTGTGGCCTCGTCTCCGTGGGGGAGCCTTGGGTTCACTGTTATCGTCCAGCGGTATGTCCACACCACCATTAGCGCGACCTTTGGTGGCATCAATCACCTCCTGGGCCAGCTGGATCTGTTGGATGGGGATGTTGGCACGGGTTCGAGTTCGTCGGAGATCCACAGGTCGTCCTAGCAATAGAATGGATAAGTAGCTACAGCGTCTTGCGAACAAAATGGTACTTTGCTGAATCTTCCTACTGAATCTTCCTACTGAATCTTCCTGCTGACTCTTCCTACTCAGGGTGAAGAATTGTCAATTTTAATTTGCTATAGCTCCGTCTTGTGTCTCTCTTCTTTGGTAGCCTTCCAAAGTCAAGTGCTCCTGGCTGATCTGAACTGCCTGAAAGCACGCTCTCTATCTCTTGATGTCCAGTTCCACCTTCTAAGTTGCAAAAGAGCTCCCCTGAATGCAAATCTGATTCGAACCTGATACAATGACTGCTGATGTTAAAGTCATCTTCCATTCTTAGAAAGTTCAACGAACTGCCCTGGCTGAACTACTCAGTTCTTCTTTGCTATCCTGACGTATCTGTCTCGCAATGCTTTCTTCTATTGTTTCTTCCATGTCTGCCTCGTATTTCCTGTCACGTTTTTTTTAAAAGTAGCACAATGTTGAAGAACTGTCAAGTACCTAACTAAAACAAATCTTCTACCATACGGTACTCCCTATAGGGAAGGAACTTTCTGCAAGACTCGCATTCAAACTGAAACTAACAGAGACAAACAACCTACCTATAATGCTATTGCCCTAATACCATTCACAAGCAGGCGCCTGGAATGTCTTTTCTTTGCAAAAAGTAACAGTACAGGCATCAGACTAACAGAGACACAGACCAGAGTGCATATTGTGTATTTTTGCTAATGAATTTACCTTTTCTCCCTGCTGCCTTTTTCCTGGCTGGTCTAGCGGGATCTCGGAAGGCACTTCCGGTCTTCAGAGCCTCCATCAGCCCGTCTAGAACACCCTCTTGGTCATCATCTGTCAACAGAGAAACGTGTCTTAGGCTGCACTGATAATACGAAACGGCACGACACAACACATGCATCACAAGATAATGTAATATGATAAACAATACAGTGAAACTTCTAGGGGTTTTATGCCTGTAAGTAACTTTCAAAATAGTATTTTATTGGCTTAAAACTTGCCTGCACTCATGTCAATGCCGCGCGTTCTCTTCGACTTTTCAGCTTCCATCTTCTTCTTTCTTTCTTTCTCCTTTTCCTGTGGAACAAACACAATCAATCATTTAACAATCCATAGGTCCAAGAACAGCATGTGAGATTATCAATCTTTCGTTGTTCCATAGCTTTAAAGTTCGACGTACACGTTAGTAAAATAAGAGCAGTAGTAGCTCGTGACAGAGACACAAGTGCTTCTAACAAGCAATAGATCACGCTAAAGAAAAAAGATACAGTGATCAAAAAGACACCTCTCAGGAATCTCGTTTCCGAAATGTTCTCTGGTTATCTGGAGTACTCCCTCTCCCACTATTCTACATCCTCATAACGATTTAACATTTTTTCTAGTACATATATGAAATAAAACTGAATAGTGAAGAGCCTCTTCCTGTTGTAAAACTAAAGGTAGTACAACCGTTTACTTTGTCCACAAAAGCTTCAAGTGAGGTCTTACCGCTCTTTCCTTAGCTCGTTTCTCCTTCTCTTCCTTGTCCCGTCTCTTTTCATTGTCTTTCTTTGCTTGCTGCGTATGGTGCAAGACAGAGTATTAATCAGGCAAAGTTTACAAGGGTCAGTGAACAGAGACTGTGGCAGAGAAAACGTCTAGTTAATCCATGTTTCTGTGAAATATCCCACTCACCTCTCCATTAGGATAAGATTAGAGTCACGGTTGGGGTTAGGTTTATGTCTAGGTTTATGGGAGGGGTGGGTGGGTGGGTGGGTTGTTTTCCAGAAACCAGGTCTCACTCAAATCGGATAATTATACGTTTAATAAACATTCGCAAATTTCCCCCATGAAGTCGTTCTGCATTCTGTAATTACGAGCACTAACCAAAGTCCAACCAACAGGTTTTTTCCGCGATAAACAATCAACACAGACGTTATTTGTAAGTTAAACTCCTATAGTTAAATAAAGGTCAATTGCAAAGTTAATGGAAAATTCCCTTTGCACTACAGAGTTAGAAAAACCGAAGTACTCACCTCGTACTCCGTTAAGAAAGACTTCAAGTAACCAAAGAAGTCTTCAAGGGAAGTTTTCTTTGCGTCCATGGCAAAGAAATTCACCACATCGGTAAACATGGTGGACATGTTCTTGTGCATCTCTACCAGCACATCCACCTGGTCCTTTGCACCACTGTAGAACTCGTACATAGTGGTTAAGGATAACCACTGTCTTCACAGTCACACACTGCTACCGGAAAATGACGAGACAACAACAACAACAACAACAACGACAACAAATCTTCAAGAAGATTAAGTACTTAGAATACTCTTTGTTAAACTAGCCAGATATGGTCAGTGGACGTTTTCCTATTAATTCCGCACCAATAGAACAATAGAACAATAGAGACAGGAGAATTCGGCAAAACGATACCAGAAGGCGTGTTTGGGGCTGTGAGTTAACAATCCA
>JAOBRH010333331.1:0-29541 GCA_027575125.1 Umimayanthus parasiticus | reverse complement strand
GGTGGCGAGATCCCAAAAGGGGGGCGCGCAGGGAGGGCGAAATCCCTAGGGATTTGGCCCCGGGGAGGGCGAGATCACGGGGGGTGAAATCTCTCGGACACCGGCATTTTTAACACGCTATTGGGTTAACATCCTTAGAGACTGATTTGAGCTGTCATTTCTGGTTTACGTAATTGGGTTTCCTCGGAGTGTACTTCGATAGAGAAAGGAATCTTGTAGCTGAAAGTTCCGCCTAACCATTGATTAAATTTAACCCACTTTCGAGCAACCGGGCCCGGACCTTCCAACTCTCACGTTTTACGATTTTTAATGTTTTCCCACAACCAGATGATAAACCCACGATTTTCTCAAGACAATAAACAGCCGTGTAACTCTTGAGTTTTTGCACTTGGAAGGGTGGAATAAGCTTGGTTCACACTAGTAAAATAAGAATAGCACAAGCATAAGGACTTTAAATAGCAAAGGAAAAGACAAAGGCAACACCACTGAGTGTGCGATGAGATGGAACAAGCTCACATCAGCGTTCCTTTGTCTTTTCCTTTGTTATTTAAACTTCTTATGCTTGTGCTTGTTTATATATCACAAGTGTGAACCAGGCTTGTTCCATCTCATCGCACACTTGGTTATCCTTTGTCTTTTCCTTTGTTATTTAAATTTCTTATGCTTGTGCTATTCTTATTTCACAAGTGTGAACCAGGCTTTTAGCAGCAAGGACGCGTACGTCAACGAAAACGATATGTGAAACAACTTACTTGAAAAACGTGCAAAGGTTTTTTTCAAAGAACGTGAATAAATTTTTGTGCGGCCTCAAAATTGATGCTTCTAATTTTTCCTATTCACACACCTTCATGTAAAACAAAATTGAAACGAATTAGTTATACAAACCAGAAAAATGAAAACGGAAAGTTAAATATTTGCTGACGTTTGTCCTAGCTGCTTAAGGTCCCTAAGGCTAAGGAGAGATGCCTGCTTCCAACATGGTCAAGTTCTACAACAAGTTACACTGCTCTGTTGTCAATTCTCTTTCACAAACGTTTACAAAATCAATACTGTAGCTGCTGTAACACAAGAAAGTGCATCAAAGTAGTTTAGATTTCATGATTCATTTTCGCCAAAATAGCTAAAATATAATTGAAAATACAAGACAAAACGTTCATTAGATGATCTTCAGTTTGTTTTCTCTACTATATAATTAAGGGCTAGAGGACCTAAAATTGATGTTAAAAGTGGAACATTTTTTCTTAATAGTTTAAAGACTAGAAGTTTGTAATAGAAAGTTAAGTGCTACGAGCTTACACTGTAATTGATATGCTGTGAACTAGCCATTCTTTGACCCTTTCAGCACCAGCAAGTTGTGCATGATTGTGTGAGAAATAGAGCAATAT
The DNA here is from genome assembly GCA_027575125.1 of Umimayanthus parasiticus. NCBI lineage: Eukaryota > Metazoa > Cnidaria > Anthozoa > Zoantharia > Parazoanthidae > Umimayanthus > Umimayanthus parasiticus. Next base: position 28,156 of record JAOBRH010333331.1, on the reverse strand, counting down.
ACACGGCGCTTGGCAACATGACTGTATTGCAAACAACTGCAAGCACATTAAATAAAACACGAATAAGCATTTTATTTCGCACTCACAGTGGGCAAATATTGATTTGGTTTGGCTGGATCAGCAGTCATCGTAGGCCAATGTACTCGATCGGGTAAATACGTCAGCGACAGTGTTTCTGTATCGGGAATGGTGTCATCGTCAAAGGCTTTCACATACATGGCATCTCCTTCTATCAGTCTCATCGACTGCGTCGGCCGTCCATTGCGAAACACGGTAGGAGTTTGCACGTTTAGTAACAGCGCTGAAACACTCGTAAAAGCACATTGTCTTCCTCTAGATACGTCGCTTAAACGACAATCAGCTTGATGAATACTTCCATTAACAGTTAAATCAGCGTCTGACATTATTTGAACTTACTTCCACTCGCAATTTCGTCGCAAATATTCCCCACTGTCTGTAAACACAGTCCTCTGATGCACACATTGCCATGTCGCACGCATAGTTATAGATTGGCTACTGCTGACCAATATACTTGCGTATTCACAAAATCATCCACAGCCAGCCAGGCCAAAATTGGAGTTTGAATTTGGCCTGGCTGTATTAGTCGTACCCAAGCCTACTCGGCACATTGACCACAGGAAGCCCGACACGATTAGTCTTGCTGCTGGGGTGGGGGTTGAGGGATATATATGAAACAATATACAATTTCGTATTATCTAACTCCTTCCTCGTCCAAGAGCTATATCTATACCTCAAATATAGCAAGACCAATACCTTTATGTTTCTTTTTCTTTTGAATGTTTTGCAAATATTGAAAAAATACATAAATGTGCATATTATATGAAATATTATTCGTTTTTTTCTGCTTAGTATGTTTTGTTTGTTTTTTCATGTAATTACTTGTTTCTTTCTTGATTATATAGTTTTTGCAACTTATGTACCCCTTTCTAATACTCATACGGTAACAAACTTCCAAACAACTTTAGCTTTTTAGTTATGCTTGGAAGTTGGCATCTTGAATTTATGTATTAATAACATATCTACATACGTAATTAAACAAAAAATGAAGTGTTAACAAAAATAATACATTACCCTTGTCATTCAAAGGTACGTGCGCACTGATTCGGATAGGGAGCATTAACATATTCTTTTGGTGTTGACACTTGTTTTGATTCTTTCCCAGGAGGCAAAAATGATTTAATGTTAGTAGATGTTATGTAAGTAACAGTAGAGATGTTAACCCATAGAATGCTTTTTGTGGACTTTCGCAAGGCATTTGACCTTGTAGATCATGCCACACTATTAGTCTAGTTGGCTAATATGGGCCTCAACAAAAGCTTGTGGAAATGAACCCAGAATTATCTAGTCTCACTCTAGAACCAAGCAAGTCAAGCTCCCGGGTGTTTTGCCAAGATCTGGCTCAGTAGTAGCAGGAGTGTCCCCGGGTGGAGTCATTTCACCTACGCTAATAAATGTCCTTGTCAATGATATTGAGGACTGCGTAAATTAAAACCAGGACTGCCTGAAACTATTAAAAATCTGTAGGTTTGCTGACGACTACACACAATACGAACTGGTTAGTGCCCCTGATTCCTGTAGTCACATGCAGGAAGTCTTGTACAACCTGGAGATATGGGCAGTGAGTGAACACTGTTATTGCCCTTATAAACCATGGACCGCGGAGCTACTTTGAAAGTGTGTGTGTGTGTATGGAGGGGGGGGGGGGGTGATTAGTGACTCAAAGTAGGGGCGGCGCTGAAAACACTTTTTCTCAGTAACTCTTTATAATTTTCAAAAGAGTGGGGGCCTCCACTGGCCCTGTAAACTTGCGATTAGCTTCTTCACTCATATTAACAAAGTGCCTGCTCTGTTAATAAACAAGTTGTGTTTCCTGGGTTGTGTTTCTGATTACAGCATTGATAATAATGCGTAATGCTACACATGCATCATGACTATATTATTTGATTTATGAATAAACCACTGAGAACAGGACAATATAGGTTTGTTCTAAAATGAGTCCATTGTTCGTAGTCTTATTGAATTTGAAGAAAATAATTATCTGAGTGCAGATGTTCAGCAAATATGCAATGGATATGTAAAGTAATCCCTTCAGCAACAAAAATTGCAGTAAGGCTCTGCTCTGAGAATGAAATATTCCATTGGTCATTGAACAATAAAAGTAACAACAACTGACACTTTTTAACAATATGCTATTAAATGTTTCTTTACGGATGGACTGTTTCAGTTAGGGTTAAAGTTTTGGGTTATATCTATATTATGTTTTATCCCATGGGATCTTTCGTTCTCAGAGTGGGGCCGACATGAAATAAGTTGTGTCGTTTACACTGCGGCATTTTAAAAAGACCAAAAGTTAGATTTTTTTAATATATTGAAGATAACTCCCTCAGTCTTAAGCTATTACGAGTAGTTTACAATACCAAATGAAATTTAAAAGCGATTCAATTTTCAATTATCGGAAAGTTCACCAGCAGCTGTAAAAACTTCAAGTTCCATTAATTCGGCAGCACTTAAATATCCCTACGGTTACCACTAGCTGAGTATAAATTGTTTTATATAAATTAGACACACTAAAGTAGTTACGGCTTTTAAAAGCTTTGTAAACACAAACATACCAACAGATATTCTCTATTTTACTCGAGTAACTGCGGACAGAAATTAACAAGAAAGTTAAATGCTGCGAGGAGATCCTGTCAGTGATGGTTCAAGTGCAGATATGGTTTGTAGCCCCCGCCGGAATAAATTACCAAACGGGCTGTTAGTGTTACTGGAGTGACTGCCATTGTTGCATCATGTTTCTTTGTAGTTCTAAGGTAATAAAAATCAAAATACAGCAACTTTTTAACTATAATTTACTAGTGTTACAGAAAGAAAGTTTCCTTGCCAGACCTTGTTGCAGAATCGGAATGGACAGTTTGTTTTCCTTTTTTAATTCTTTTCATGATTTGTATAAATAAAACGAAGACTGGACCACAAATGCATTGAATTCAAAATGCTTTTATATCATTTTTATTATCAGTTTCAGCCGAATGTCTCAACACCTTTGTGACAATCAATTAGAACCCAAAGAGATTATGGACTTTACTCTCACGGCTTTGTTCACCAAGGCCCCAAAGGGCTTATTACTTCAATGCTAATAAAATAATTCAACTGATAAATTATACTAAATTAATAAAGACAACATTTTTGCACCCCTTTCGTGTTGCCAAGCTCTTTCCACTTCCTCTCGTTTAGAGAGACCATAGTTTGCTGACATTTTCATGGAATGAGTGGGGAAAGGTAAGGAGGGACTTGGAATTCCCGGAGAAACTATCGATTACTAAAGTCAACCCACCAGAGTAGAAGTTAATCGGTGCTGGTTCATTTTTCTCCAAAGAACTCTACCAACTATTTTGTGTGCTTTTGTATTTTAAAACAGCATGCAAGGTTAATATCTTTGACGCCATAGAGATTTGCATATGATTAAAATTTGACTCATGCTTTCATTGGACAAATTGTGGCCAATGAAGCGAGGGTAAATTGCATAAAACTTGACGCCAAACTGTAGAGGGGATCTTTGATAAGAAACTGCTAGTCTTGAGTTTTGCCGACATCACAAGCTGACGTGGTAAACCCCTTGATCAGCTGATCAGTGCTGCTAGTGGTAAAACTGTCAGTTTTGTAGCTCTAAAGAAAACCGACACAAGCAAGTCAGTTAGAATCAGTGCTTGGTACAAGCTACAGGATCCTTATATTTTCAGGCTTCTTCGAAATAACATAAATAGTTTTCCAACAACTGTAGTGATTTTGTTTCAGTTTGAGTTACTTATAATTGACAGTAAGCGGTTTGTGTTTGTCTTCTTTCAAAGCAAAACGAATTCTCTCCAAGCTTTGAAGAAGCTGATATTCAGTTGTGACATCGCTATAAATGGAAGTATTAGCAAGTTGTGTCACTTGCGAACCGCTTATAAATTATATCCAGATATCGATTAAACAATTACAACCCGCTTCGGTTAAACACGCTGTGTGTGATAAACGAAAAAAAAAATAACCTAGAACTGATGTCGATCAAATTCTCGTCGTCTTTCCCCTTGTCTTTCGTGGTACTACAAAGAAAGCACTCGTTGAACGCTTCTGGCCCACTTTAGACTTCGATTTCATTCATTATAGACAATAGTGACTGTAGCGTGTAAAGAAGTTGTTCGTTGAATGATTATTGTTAATTTGTTGAAGTTTTCAAACTTCCTCTCTCACCTGTGACTTTATTTTACAAAGTATATATACAGTAGGTGTTGCGAACATTTTTTTCCGTTCTGCAGGGATTTCACATATGCGTGTTATATTGGTTGAAATTGATTTCGAGTGAATCTTATGTTACAAGAAAGCTGGAAATTATGTTACACGTAATTTAATCCGTAGCTTCAAACTTTTCTGAGGATCGGTTCAAGTCAGTTCTAAGAAGACTTGGTTCCCTTTGCCAGTAACTTTTACCAGTCCAGTTTCATTGTTTATAGCTTGATACAGTTTAACAAAAAGAAAGTAAAAGTTTCTTTTTAGACGAAATCAAGCTCTACACCTGAAATTACAGGAAAGAAAAGAAAACAGAGGTTTGAGTAAACAGCCCGGTTTGATAATCAAATATCTTCGAATTGTAAACGAAGGATTTTTAATTAAAGCCAGTCTTATTAAACTATTGTTGATTACACAAAGCTGGGCCAATAAACACACAAGGTTTCAAGGTTTCTTTTTGTGAGGAAAAGAAACTTTGCCATGAGCAGATTTGCAGCACGCCGTTTGTCACCGAGAGACAACTATTCAAACAAGCGATTGAAAGAGAAAACTTTCAATAACTTTTCTTACGTTAAACAAGAATGTATAAAAAGTTACGCGATCGCAGTTTGTTTTCTAAAGAGATTAGATCCTTATAAAAAGTAAGCTTTCGTATAAGGCATTTCCTCTGTTGAACAACAGATAGTTTAAACTTGTCAATTAAGCCTGACATGAGCTGGATGTAATGATGTAGAAATTCATCGAGTGTGACAACACTATGAGACATAAAACCATCGATTGGAAAATTCGCCATTGTCAAGAAGCGTATTTTGAAGGCAATGCACCGTTGTTAGTTCTCCACTTCTCGGTTTTTTTCTACGGGTTTCTTTACTTCTTTTGTTAATGATGGTCTTGTTTCTTTTCTATAGTAGAAAAAGCCATCCCTATTTGTCTGTTCTAAATCTCAGTGTAGAGCTGTATTTGTATAAAAGCTTTTCTCTTTGTTTCCATTCTTTACAGCAACAAAAACAGATAATAAATTGTTAAAACCGACCAACAATTGAAAGCTGGTGTTTGCAAGAAAAGTCTGCAGAGCATGGCAATAATTATTCAATCAACTTTACCTTAGTTTAAGTTTTGCATTAGTTTTTTTAATGAATGGTAACTTCTTCTGTCAAGTGTACAGTATTAACGTGACTAAATAATTAGACTTAAAGCTCTGCCAACTTTTGGTACTTCTTCCTTGTTACTACAATAAACTGTTCAAACTGAGAATAGGTATAAAAAACTATATGTTCCTACTCCGTTCATAATTTGTGTCCAGGCGGTCTATCGAGCTACGTGTATGTGCTATATAACTTGCGTAAATTAACTGTCGTTTCTGGCAAACAGGAATGTTATTAAACTTTAACTCCGGGTTTTGGCACTGATGTGGTTATTCTAAACATGAATTTTTTTTTAAAAAAAGGATAATTATACCAGCAAAACTCTTTTACACATGTTTTGCCACTGAATTACACTTAAAAAAACGTTTTTCAAAAGGTTGTGCGCCGTACCCGGCCCACGCAAGCAATTTTTAGCTACACTGATTCCGGTCACTTTTTAAAGATGCGAAGAATGAGTTCTTGCTCAGAACTGACCAGTAAATGCTAATGATAAATGTTGGAGAATCTGTTTTCACTGAGGTTATAACTAGTTTACTTGCATTTTTGCAGCCCTAGAGGAGATATCGTAGGATGCAAACGGAATAAATGTCAAATGACTTCCTGATTCTTAAAACCACCAAGATATTACGTTAGGTTTGTTTTTAAGACTTTAATGTAAGAATTGCTCAAACGTTTTATAGTAACAAACATTGCTTGTTCGATTCTACACAGATTATTTAGTCCTTGAATGGCAATGAACAATGTCAGAAGGTATTCTAGAGCATGAAATTGTGATTAATGCACAAATTTAACACCAAATAACTCGGATTTTAACCTGAGCTCACGATGTCCCTAGCTGCATGAGCGTTCTGATCCTTGTAAGAAAAAAAACTAAATTGGACTTTGAATATATTGTTTAATGATATACAAAGAAGCTTATCCCTGGGTAAAGCAAATGATTAATTCGATCTCTACTCGCTATACAACTTAGCATTTGTTTTCTTTAGGATTGAGATGAGACGATTTCAAGTAGCTGTTCTTGTGAAATATGGCTTTGCCACGTTAAAGAATGGAAACTTTACGATACACTAATTATTTTCTTGGGTTCAGTTGCCGGTTCTCTCTTGCTTACTTCTTAATCTGAAATATTCTCAATTGTGTTTAACTAATATCCCCGCTAACATCAGGTCTTCTTATATACTTCAACGCCATAGAAAAAAAAAGTTGATAGTTCGACTTACATATACATGGAAATGTAGGTGTTCGGCCTAGCTTAGTAATGTCCAATTTTTCCCAGCGCACAACGTTCTCAACACTCGAATTTAAGTGAGTGTCGTGTTCTGTGTTTCATTATGTGTTTTCAATCTGTCTTTTTGTGTACAGGACTGATCAAGCACTACCTCAGCGAAAATGAAATCAACTTGTTGACCGCATGACAGAGAGGTGTGGTTTATGGCCTGATGAGTTGAGCCGACTTCGTCCTTACCAGAGGGTGTGCTGTTGCATGTACAATGAGCTGGTTGCGGCTGTCGGATAATGGAAAAAGTCGTTCCCTCCGTGGTATGAGCTATTGCTCATATAACCACAGCTGGGCGATACACAGCTACAGACCTGGCCACTTGGACTCAGAAGTGCACCAGACGTAAATGAAGTATAAGGTTTTTCCCACTGTCCTTTCTCACTGATCTGCTTGCGGTATTTGTAGCGATGGTTTTGGAACCAGATTTTAACCTGTGCTGGTGTTAAATTTGTAATCCGTGCTAATTCTTCGCGTTCCGGAGCTGAGAGATACCGCTGCTGTTGAAATCTTCTTTCGAGTACGAAAGTCTGGGCTTTTGTGAATAGCACACGTCGTTTCCGTTTCCTTGCTGGCATCTCGTCTGTATCTCTCTTGTTTTCGGCCACTTTCTGCGGCGAGCCGCGTTTTGCTGACATTTGATCTTCATCGTCCAAAGGTTCTGCAAAATCCAGCGCAAATACATGAGAACAGCAATTTAACTTTCGCTAAACACTGCACTGGCGTGCTCAATATTTCCACACTAAAGCATTAGGGCTCGGATTATGTTATTACAATTCATCTCAGCCAAACTCACTAACGCACACTTTCATAAACCATCAAAAGTTTTTAAAAAGATAGCAAGGAGATAAACTTTTTCCAAATTTTTAAAGTATAAATGTATCAGAAGGGAGAAAAACCCTATAAATGTTTGTATGAAACAGCAGGGTGCAATCTTGGATTTTCCCTAACATGTAATGCTGTTCGTCGAACAACTGTACGGCGAAACTTTTGAGAGAAACACTTTCTCGGAAGACTGAAAGCAATGATCGATTGTTGAATTTTGCCCCATTATTAACAAGTAGCTCTCTCAGTAAAGCTCAATGCCTCTAACTTGAAATGAAAGCACTTAAAGAAATGGTACTTTAAGAAAAAGTAAAGAGATTCTCACTTGAATTCAGTGTATCTTGGTGAAGAAGCCTGGTTGCTGCATGCTGTGGCTCGGAATTCGCGCTCCCGGTGATTTTTGTCGATACCAAATGAATCTCCTCTACTTGTCCCACGTTCAGAGATCGAACCCGCTCATCAGGAAGGTCGAGGATATCCTTAATGGAAAACGAGCTCATGATAAATAAAACTGAAGTCTGTTTTCTGTAAACGGTGCTTAAATAAACCCCATTGTATGTGGCACGCAGATAACGCGATTAAATTTGTGATGCAGGGCTTGCCGAATTGAACGAGTGGCTGGGGAGGAGCTAGCTCTTAAGACGAGACAAGCGCCTCGAAACAAAACAAATTTTACTTAGTGTCACGTTGATGTTTTGTTAACAGATAGTACAATGACAGCAATGACAAATCAGTTAATGAGTCAGATAAGAAAGTTGGTTGTTTGTCACCTCCAAAACGAAATGTGACACATCATCCTTTGAAAGTTTCTTTTCGAATCAATACGCTGCGTTTGATGTCATATACGGCACCAAAACATTGCCGCGTTAAGATAGTAGTTCCTGTATCATAATTGGACAAGTATATTGGGCTGTTTACAAGTATCATTGCTTAGACTATACATTCGCCCCAAAATATGATCACAACGACAATTTAAGTTTTTGTTTTTGTTTCCGTTTTTCAGCCATACCGACATGGGTACGAGCTTTTAGCAGCAGAAACAAAAGGTTTGACAGAGTTTTACTGATAAAGTTTTTAAAACGAAAACTCTCAACCAAACAGAGCTCATATCTTATTTCAATGAAATAACAGTTTACCGTGGGCAAACATCATTCAAATTTTGTATCACAATAAAAAGAAAGCAATTTCATCTGCCACACAATATTTGAATCATTACAATTCACAGTTCTTACAAGCGACACTCTTCTCAAGGTATTTCAATCAAGTTAGAGCCAAAGAAATCAAAAGCGCTTCCTGTATTTCCTGACTGTTGAAGAGGCCCTAAGAGCAAGGTGGACTCTCCTACAGAACTCAGTTCGCTGAGATCGTTTTCGGCGGATTCGTTGCCTTAACTTGTTTTTAATCAAAATATGCCGTTTTGTCTTTTATTTAAACATTCTCAAAGAACTCGGACTTTTTGCTACGTACAAAACACCTATTTGTCGAAGCGTTGTAGTGGTTCGGCAGTCAGTCAAGATACACAAACTTCAAGATGAACAGTCGAATGAATTGCGTTGTTGCTACGTTGAACAAAATAACAATACTAAAAGAAACACTTTTCTTTATATGATTAAAGGATTAAATCTTTCTTTGTTTTGTTTCAAGCTATCTTTCATGTACAGACAAATAATGGCACATTTTTGGCAAGGTGATAATTTTCAAACAAGAGAAATCATCACAAAGAAAAGCGAGAATATAACCAGAGTTGTTTCGAACAACAGAATGTTATTTTGGATTCCATGCATGCGGCTAGCTTCGGACACTCCCGCTCTCGAACTATACACTTCAACTGTCAGTCATTACTCTCGACAACGTGACTATGAATCGAAAAGTTCGGCTATACCTCCCAGTTTTCTTTATCTTACTTTAAAATATTGTATGCAAAGAAATGGCGCTAAACAGACAGCCTTTTGTAAAAGTGACCCATTCGTCCAGTGAGAACAAGCGTTTTGCACAAGTGTATTGACTTACGGTAGATATCAGATGACATGACTTTTAATAGAACAATGCATCCTCGTCACTTTAATTTTTCAGCCACTTTCCATCGTCAATAACCCGAGTTTCATCAATAATGAGCTAAATGTATTTGGTTTTTCCTTGACATTCTCATGACGTGCTGTAGGAGTGAGACAATGTGAAAACGAAAGTTGTACGACCTCCCACAAACCATAGACAAAGCATCATTTACGTACTTTGAAGCAGATTTTTGAGTTATTAATCAGATCTGTTTGAGTCGTTTATCAGGGAAAGCCCTCAAAAAGGAGGTGAACAAATATACAGCGTAAATTCCTGCGCTGCGATACAAAACTTGCTCGCACGCGGTACCTGCCATAGAGCGACCGTCCTCGTGATCCGTCGAGCAGTAAGATTATATATAACCCCGAAAAACTATACTAACTTATACTGCGAAAGACCTGCCAAAAAAAATACTGTTAACGAACAGTATGTGCTGTGAAGACGTTATTACTGTTCACTTGTTATTTGTTTCCAAAGGGAGGCGTGTATGTGCTTAACAATATTCTAATTTCTGTCAACTTTCACGCAATCAGGTGAATTGAACGGAGTACAATAGTCGATTTGGCTCTAAATGAACAGCACCTACAAACCCTTTACAGCGCTGCGTTTGTTATTTGTAGCTGTTAAATATTTAAATGAGAATAAATTAAATTATCAGAAGCTGCTTGTTCTTGCTGGAAAGAACGAGAGATCCAGTCCCAAAACTCACTAAGACAATTAATATTCACAATTGAAACGAAACAAACAGATGAATGATCCGTATTCAGAGCCGACTGTCGCTTTCTACAGGTGCGCGTCGGCGGTATTATATCTCCGAATCTTATAATACACCGAGAGGTGTCTAATGTGTTTACTTTAATAGTTTTACAGGGAATACATTTAAATGTCTCAATGCCTGAATTAAGAAAATAGAACAAAAAGGCGAATTAATTTACAGGTTGGTGTTAAGACCCCGGACTTCCATCTATCCGATAAGTCACACACGTAAACCGCTTTCTACATTTTGTTAATGATGAGCACGCGTGCTGCCATAGTTTTCTTTGTCCACCAATATTTACGTTCGGGTAATTATAATTTTAGTCGCTGTTATTTTTCAGATGCTTTACAGGTTATTTATTGTTGTTAAGCACCCTGAAACACAGTCATCAACCTTGCCAATATCTGACCTATGCCGACCTCTTTAACTTCCCGTGCCTGGCCCTTACAATGCACTCACCGAATCAACAACAGAAAAACAACTGCTTTTGCGGCATGTGGTCAGTATTTTAATGACTTCTTCTAAAATTTCAAGTACGAGCATTAGAAGGCATCTTGGTGTTATTTGATTTTAAAATATGTTTTAGATTCTGGGGAGTAACTTGAAAATTTTTAAGCCTTAAATTTCAACTTCCGTGTCGGCGCAGTAGCTTGTGTTCTAAATTGTATAAAGCCTCATTTGTATATTTAGCAAAAATCAAACTTGCGATGCCTTTTTCTGAACAATGAAAACTTCAACTTCAATTATCTTAAAAGGAAATGTGTTCCCCTTTGCAGTGAAAATAAAATCCAAAGTTGGCACCTTCAAGATATGCGTTATACGGAAACCTCCGTGTTGATAAAACTCTTACTTCACCGACCGATCCATCGCCAAAGGGCAAACTCACCAGCGGAAACTGGAATGATTTTCATTGGTTTTATAGTAGTGGCAGGCAAACTTATAAGTCATAACTGAGCCGGACAGTCTGCAACTTCCTCGAAAATACTCTTATTTACCTGGGACGATGTCGCGCTCACTTGATTGTCTTTCAGAGAAAACGGATCGAGATACACGCACTCTCCAAGCTACGACAGGTGTAAGGAGTTTCTTACTCCGAAACGCATGCACTTTTGAGCGCTGATAGCGGTGTCCCTCAACCTTGTTAGCATTTCATTCACATAGAGTAGCTAGCGCTCTCTTGTTTTATTGCTAGGACACTTTACCTGCTGGTGAAGAGGCCACATATCCTTAGCGTTATTTACAACTAGAGTGGTTACTCTCAAATATGCTGGCCGCCATTACTTCAAATGCAATTCACACACCGACAACGCCGTTGTTTCTCGGCTTTGTATCAGTGATATATGATCCTAAACATCTTGACAAACTAATTAGAAATAGGGAATTTTTCGTGAGTTGTTGAATGCTGATAATTGTGTTAATTGTCCGTTGTTTAGGGGAACTTGTGTTTTGGGAGTGCGGTCACAGCCAAATGTAATGCAATACCTTTGGATGCATGTAAGAGACCTCATGAGCGTGGCAGAACACGATATGGATTATTCAGCGTATAATAGTTTATGTTTTAACCGAGTTAAACACGATAGAACGTCCATGGCGTGAACCGCGCAATTTCAACAAACAAAACACACATTTTGGATACGCTTAAGTTTAATCCTTACTAATTTAAATGTGTTCTGACGTTTAAAGTTTCTAAGGATGTTTGCCTTTGAGCACAGCTAAACTACACTTGCTGAATTTATGTGTCATAATCTGTGTCACTACACGCGCAAGAGAAAAATAGAATTTATTGTTAAAAATACATGCTGTTGATTTAAAGCGCCAACATTGCAAAATTGGAATATATGGAGACTAATGCTGTAATTGGCAGGCTGTCAATCATCTAACGACATCGACAAACACTTTACGGTAATCGTCTGGTTGCAAAGTAAATAGTTTCTTCGCGTAATAGCTTATACTTATGCTTTTCATTTGGCCGTTCATGAATAGTAAGATATTAATTTCAGAACAGATCTTGTTCCGTAATCTGGTTGTATTTAGTGAGTAGAAGTAAATGTTACACTCATTTTGTGCCGAATTACATAAGTGTTTTCTAAATCTTTGAACTTTGTTCTTTCGAAAACAAAGCAGGCCTAGGAATCGATAAAAACTTTATTTTTGCTTGGGCTTGTGGTCACGTGTCTGGGTAACACCTGATAGCTCAAGAAATCTGCAGTGAAATAATTTCTTAAAGCCAAGATCTTCGGTAAACATCTACGACTTTAGTCAAGAACGCTTAAATATAGACATTTTCAAATATATCTCAACAAACTATTAACCGTCTCAGTGTTTAGCTAAAGACGATACGACAGCCAATCCTAAAGCGTGTATCCCTTAATTAAAACGTTAGCATTTTCTCTTTCTTACTGTATTCACATACCGGCAGCGGCATGACTAAAATCCTTATAATGTTTTCAAGTATTGTGGGGTAGTGTCCATTTCGTACTTACTAGCTGCCAAAATGGCAGATACCCTCGACCAATTTTGTGCTCAGACTTGGTGAACTGTAGGAGTGAAAATTATAAAATTATAAAAGCACGGAGAATATTTTTGGTGGTTTTTGACGTTTTTGGTCTAAACATCCAATAAAGCTCTGATTATCAAGCAAATGTCTTGGCTCTGAATGAGAAATCTCATTTATCGCTTCTCCTGTCCAACGAGTCTCTCTAAATGGATTCTCACTCCATTAGCCGCTGTTTCAGCTTTCATATAAGATTTAATCTAGCTTTCAAACTTTGAGAGGCGTGAGTTGTCCGTTACACCATCTCTTCAGCTGTTTTTCGAATGAACAAAGCTTAAGAACCAATCGAGGTTTTTTTGAGGAAATTGCTGTGACATTTAGTCTAATTAAGACTCCTTTGAATGATAAGCGTAGGGGTTAGGTATTAAACATCATGTGGACATTAGAGGAATAGGAAGTGTGAAAGGCAGGTTTTTCGTTGGAGATCTGTCATCTTAAAGTCTTACGTGTGACAAACGTTCAATTGCTATCACTCTAATTAATAGTGTTGTCACTCGCGTCACCACCTTAACCTATCACCACAAGTTTATTTAGCCGAGCTGGAAACATTTGTTTAATGTCAAACACCTTGTTCACGAGTGAAGAGCCTGGACACGCCCAGGGCCCTGACACATGACTGTAGATCTCTGTAAGCCCCATGCATGAGTGGCGTTTGAATAGTCTGCGTTATAATGGAAGCCATTTGAAACCGTTTACTCAGTGGCTCACATATCGAAATGACTTCGTTCAGTGTGAAGGACATTCTCAACTTACCTGATACTACCATTACGTCCAAAAGCGAGCCATCCTCCGACAGAGAATTGGATTTTCGCAGCCGTGATGGCGATAACAGATCTCCGTCTTGCGGGATAGTGTGTAATCAAGAACAAGAGTTCGAGTTTTCAAGTAAGGAATAGCTCGATTTCGTATCTTTACTTAAGAGAAAGTAAACTATATGAATATTCAAACGCCAAGTTGAAAGTCAAGGAGTATGAATCTCCTCACCAATTATTCCAATTTCAGCACGCTTTCGTTTGAGGATTTCTTCTTGTAAAGTGATTTGTCTTGAGTATTTGTGACAGAAACATATACAATGCCAACTCTAGCTACTGCGGGAGTTCTGAATTCATTTATGACTTTCCCATCCATCAAGTACTCAAAACTCTCCTTATCCAACTCGAATAAATTTGATCTTTTAACCTGGCATGCCATAAAAACTAATATTCGGTTCTTGAACTGAAAAAATAATTACGACACCAAAGAGGCAGTAGAAAGAACGAGTGAGCACCTAGGAATTTTGATACAGAATGTGGCTGGCATTTAATCTTCTTTTCCTGTTTTATAATCATTGATATTTCCCGCCTTTCCAGACACTCGGACAAGTCAACATGTAAACACCGGTGAAGATCCGATCCGAGAGAGTTCTAGCGAGTCGCGCTGTACTACTTACGAGCAAGAACAAACAGAAAACGAAGCACAAGATGAAGAGAGTAACACCAAAAAGGATGATTCCTCTGAAATACCAAAGAAGCGAAAGCGACGAGTACTTTTCAGCAAAGCACAAACCTACGAGCTAGAGAGACGCTTCCGCCAACAGCGCTACTTATCCGCTCCTGAACGAGAACAGCTCGCCAGAATTATAAACTTAAGCCCTACTCAAGTAAAAATTTGGTTTCAAAACCATCGTTACAAATGCAAAAAACAGAACTATGAGAAGGGACCACTGAGCGACCCAAGTCCATTGTTCGCCCCCAGAACTGTGCCAGTACCAGTGTTGGTTCGAGATGGCCAACCTTGCCACGCTATGAATGGCTACAACTATCTCACCAGACATGAACATTCAGCTGACTATTTTCACTATCCATCAGTTTCATCGTCGTACGCCGTTCAAGTTCATCCTTACTGGAGTTGGTAGTATCCGTATTACAATTCAAACACAAGCCACTCAGCAACATGACAGGACTCAGATGGCGCAACCAATGTTTTAGCTTTTGACTTGTTAATATTCTGGTTGTCAAAACTTTAGACACGACAACACTTCATTGCCGTATTTCAATCTGTAAGGTAAACTTTGTAACTTTATTGCCAAAAAAATTCTCTGCTAGTCTTTTAGATTTTTTCTTTGAGAAATTAACTTCACTGAACAAGTAGGTGAACGACTTCAGGAAACCGCTAGACGACCAGCTGTTGAGATACTTATGAATTATTTCGTTTTCAGCAACTCAAAGACAGTCGGGGAGTTCAAAAGTTGTTGAACATCTCTTTAACAATCTACTTCTTATTTTTTATTATTTTGGTTATTTGCTCCACTGAAGTCTGTTAAGTGTGTAGAAACAAAAGGGAATTCACGAGAATTATGGGTTTGAAATACTCCCTAGTGTTAATTGAGTTTTCAAGAAGAGATTGACAAAAGGTAGTAATCTCGATGGGATATTTTATGTTCTGAAAGAATGTTACATACCCGAAGTAAAGTATAGCTTTTTGTAAATATATATTTCCAATTTTACAAAAGTGGTTGATCCTGGACTGGCAATTTTCAATGTTTTATCGAACTTTTTTTTTTTACCGAGCATTAAATAGGCAACCGAGGGAGAGAAAAATGAAGACAACACAACAATGGCAATGTTTGACAAACATAAAATCACTTGGTAGATTGTTGAAAAATTTTAAAAAATAGCATATCGTCATGATATCCTTAGAAGAACAGTGAAAATTATTTTCTCAGTTACAGTTCAAGTTTTTATGGCTTCGTATTAAATGCGAGGTAATGGCATTTGTCATTCATAAGCTTCCTCGGACCAACTTTGTTTAAATTTCAAGTAATTAGCAAGGTTATATTTGTGTGGGTTTGGAAAAGGAGAAACGTATTCTCGCAAAGGACAGGCTATCTGTAAAGCTATATCACGCATATTTCTTTTAGCTTCCAAAATGGTGTGAAAAACTCAAATATATTATAAAGAGAATGACGGAATTTAACCGGTTACTGCCCTGTGTTCTCAAAGAATCAAAATGTATTGCACACCAACAACAACCCTTTTTCTTTGTATATACTGGTAACACCTATCCCGTGAAGTTAATTAGTTCGATTTAGCAAACTGACATCTTTTGGTGGAAGAAAAGGAGGGATTCTAGTCGGCTTGTGTAAATGAAACTAAATCTTTTTGCAAACTACTGCATGAATAAATCATAAAGTTTGATGTGATGCCTGTGTTTCTTTGTGTTCCGTGTTGTTATCTTTAATTGGTTCGATTCACATTTCTTGCTGGTAGTCTTGCGTCTCTTTAGATGTTATTCTGCTTACAGTTTTTTTGTTTCTAATTGCAACAGTTTCGACATGCTTAGGGTTCTATTTTGTTTGAGACTGATGCTTTGAAATCAATGATACAGTCTCGAGCCTCACTTAATAGTAATCTCGAGACCCTTTGAAAAAGGTTTTATACACTTCGGGTAATCTTAATGATTGATTTAGAACTAAAGTAACAAAGGAAAATCAGAAAAGCTGTATGTTTTGTTGAAGTATTTATCTCACTAATGTCGCTCTGGTTAGACTTCCCTGGCTCCACTAAACAAGGTAACTTAAATTCCTTTAATAACTCAACGTTACCACCTGTGAACTCGCTATTGACACGCCGATGGTGGAGTATGAGAACTATATTATTGCTTTTATGATTGCATTTTTGTAACGGAAAAGTTGAACATGTGGTGAAAGTATAAAACTTAACGGAGTGCATATGCGTTTACATAAAAAGTGCTTTTTCCTTTTGTTTTAATACAGTAGCGTTGCTATTTAAAATTTTTTGTTCATTCTCCTACAACTTATTATATCAGTTGGCATTTTGTTATCCTATCGTCTATTCATCCTTCCTTTCTACCATGTCTTACGGTCAAAGTTTTTATGGTTAATATTATAAAAAAGGGATGAATTCGTTCAACATGTGCTGCTGCCAGACAAACTGGTAAAGGATGTAAAGTTTGGGTGATCGTGTTCTGTTCTGCAAGTCCCTTTTCTCTTGGCGTACCCGCGGTAAAAGGCTCTAAACTTATCAGTCGGCCGGGACAATAAAACAAGGGATGGGAAATACTTTAGTGTAAACTAAGTTACTGGTACTTAATATCTGGTCAGAGAATACCAGTGCCACCAAAACAACAGGTGAGTTACAATTTCTCATTTTTAAATGCATGTGACATTGTTCAATGAATGCAATAGGATGGGACAGACCGAATTTCACTTCATAAAATCGAGACACAAAAATTTTCCCCCAAGCGGTTTACAACACTGAAATGTAAAAAGCTAAATTTGAAAGATTGACATTTTCGGAAACCGTAGCCTTGGTGTATTCATTTCTATTCACGCTGTTGTCTGAGTAGTTTCGCTGACCCTGATTAAACGAACGATTGGAAAAAACTTGTTTCTGATTAGATTGTGGCAGCTTAACGGCAACACTACTACATTCTCTTTCTACGGTTCACTTAATCTTTAACTGCAGTAAAACGGATAATGCAAGATTTCCAACTCTCCCATAATCTTCTTTAGTTGCAGCCAAATCCATCTACTTTAACTACATATCGCTCCCCAAGCTTTCTCGTGTCAAAAGATCTTCCTCTAAAAAAAGCCACTTGTACATAAATTCCATCCTGAAATATAAATAAAGAGAAGAGTTTAAGTATAAAAACAAATCATCCCTGATGCCATATTTAGTTTATTTTTGTCGAGTACAATAAACTTTATTTATGCAAAGATTGCCAAACGGCCATTGCTTTTGTAAACTGAGTGTTATCTAATTATTCAAATCGGCTCATGGATTTGTTCAACTTATTTTAGCTTCAACAAGAGTGTAGCTGTTATAAAAGATAAAGCATTAGTTTGTAGATTTATCTTAGTCATGAGGAGGAAGGAAATTCAGGAATGTGACCAAAACTAAATCCCTTCGCCTTGCCCTTGATATACGACAGGAAAAAAACGAAGTATTTTAAGGCGGAATATTGCTTACATTGTAATCACTTGCGTGTTACTCATCGAAAACGCACCAAAGGCAAAAAGACTGAGTTGCACAGGAGATCGAAGACAAAATACATATTTTGGCGATACTATCAATAATTTGAGTAATGGACAGACAGAAATACTAAAAGCCCAGCCGTGGATGCTCGCTTTACTTTTGAATTCAGTGAAACACCGAGCTAGTCGATGGACTCGGAGTTTGCCGCCATCGTTAAAAACAGTTAGTACTAGAACAGACTTCGAAGCCTTGCAATAAACAAATTTTGAAAAAAAAAGTTTAGTCAGAATTTGACTTTAGTATGGGATTGTCTTCAGCTTTGAGAAGTAATTTGTTGAAAAGCCTGTCGGATTACAAGTTCCGTGCTCCCTGTTATCCCGTGCAGGTGAAGACGAATGGAGCTGCATCATACGAGATCTGATATGTCAGAGGGCATTACAGGTACTATAAAAAGCGTCTAACTTTTACTAATATAGAAGTGCTATACGGACAGCCTATGATGTTGTGTTTTTATCCCTATTCATCGGGCGATTAATTTCTGGACTAACAGTACTTTGAATAAGCTCTAAATATCTTAAGAATTAAGATGAAAAAGGAAGCGCAAGTTTTTGATACGTGACTAACACAACAGTTCTAGTTTCTACAAAGTTCTTCTTCACTTTCACCTTTCAGGCTCGCCCGCAGAACCAGTCCAGCAAATTCAGTTGGAAATCTGCAAATGCAATGTGTGTTGATTCAAGAACTTTCATTCTTCGCGCTACCCCGGCGCGCTACTAATATTGAATTGTTGAACACTGAATTGTGTATCGAGTTCGCTGTACTTATGGGAATGATTTCACTTTAAGGAATATGATTGTGTAGTACTAATTGCATACTAATCTAACGACAGCGTGATGTGTTTTTCTATTGTCTGACTACACCACACAATTATGTATTTTAAAGAAAGGTTTCACTAAAAGAAAGCTTCAGAAAGTCACTGGTTTGTCTTTCCTGATTGCATATCTTGAGTCCTGAGTATACATATCTTCAAATGTTACTGAGAAAATCGTACCCGTGCCAAGCCCAAAAAGGAAAAGCTGCACAGCGTGGGTCATGTAACTCCCGTAACAAGGCTTCTTTTGTAGTCAACAAGTAGGGAAGAATTTGTTGCGAGGCTCTGCTCCGTTACCGATAGAATAAACCAGATCTGTTCAAGATTGAGTGGGTATTCTAAAAATCAACCGCGTGAGTGCAATGATACAGACATTTTCTATTTATGGAGCTTGTACGAATTTAAAAGTTTATTAGATTAAGAAATATTGTTGTCTTCTTGTTACCGTTTATGAGATTGTCCAACGTGCATTGCAGTTTGGAGAAAGTAGCCTAGTGGATTTCGGGCTGTTTGGTGCATGTTTTGACAAGTTCTAACGTTTCTGAAGAGACGCGAAAAAGGCATCATTGTTTTTTCTTAAGGTGCATTCAATCAGTACGGTATGGTCGAATTAAATTTGATTGAAAAGCTACAAATAACGGTCAAAACGTCATTACAAATAGTCTGACTCGTAGTCTTTTCAAGTCCGCGGGTTAGTTTATAAACAACAACTTTAAACCTTCTGACGCCCCAAAACGGTTAAGAGTGTTTTCACAATAATCTGTCATTACACTCACAGTTTCGTTCCAAACACCATGCAGCTTAGGTTGAAAGATATGAATCCTTGCTATCAACAGGTACAAAACCTGACTCAAAGAACTATGTGACTTTTTGTAAATGGTTTATCTTCAACAAAGGCATGAACGTTTTGAATTAAAGATAAGACTTTACTAGCTGATACAAACCGGCAGCCACAGACATTATTTCGTGAGTGAAAGTTTTCTTACCTTCTGTTTTTAAATAACCTTAATGGCAGAAAAACAACACAAAGATGGCTGAAGTGTTTTCTGTAACACAAAACGCAGGAACGAAATGAATGCTTTAATGTTTTGCAAATAAATTATTTCTGAAGTATGAGTTCCTTAGAGAGTTTAAACTCACAAAGACAGTCGTCTTTCGTCCCGCCTGGAACCGGAGAGTGCTGCTGCGGATAAAAGGCCTTGACATATCGCACTTAAAATGGAGTTATTTTTCTATAAACAAAAGCAGAAGCAGAATGTGTTCTTCTAGTAGGTCTCGATAAAATACCACGAATTCTTGATATAATCTGCACTTTGAACATTGGTTGAAATCAGCGTGCAACTTCCCTCTTGAAAGATTATGTAGAGCAAAGCTTTTAAGAGAAGCACTCTCTCACACGCTTCCACATTGTTGTCATTGACAAAAATGTGATGGAAGTCGGTCCAGGACCATGGCGGGTGTGGAATTGGGAATGTTTATGGACATGCGATTAATGGGCAATGCCTGCGACAACAGTTTAGTTTAGGTCTCGTGCTAAGAATGATTAACGTGCTAGCAAGGATCATTTTGCATTCTACACAGAACAATCAGTTGAAGAAAAAAACAACAGGCTTTTTAGCTTTGGAACAAAAATGAAACAAAATAAAATTATGCTTATGGAAAAACGGTGGTTTGGTTTAACTGGCAAAGCACATGAAAGTTTTATTGAACTGGCGCCAACCGAACTAATTCAAAATCTCCATATCTTTGAGGGCAGAGTTGTTATTGCTTATGTCAATTTTCAACAAAATACTTATTTTTTAAGCCCGTACATAAATCTCCGGGATAACCGACAGCGAAATACACTTGGAACAATTTGCAGCATACTTTGGTTTTTGCTGATATTTCTAATGTTCACAGAAATTTTCTTAATTTGGGATTTCTGTTCTATTCTGTTGAAGTAGAAAGTCGTATCTTGGCTGATGCTTTGTGGTAACGAATATTTACATGTTGTGGGTCAGACATAAAAGTGATTCCTTAGCCAAACAGATACTCATTTCACAGATAAAGGAAATATGCTTTCCACACCAAGCCTTCGATAAATCTTAAACTGATAAATATTGCCCTTTTTAAAAATGAATACTGAAAATTTCCTTCTTGTCAATTAATGGTTTTGAACTAGTATAATTTATTCACGTTTAAATGGGGCCTGGCCTGTTTCGCAACCAGTTGAACAGCACATGTCCAAAAGACAATTTTAGAATGAAACTTTTAAAGAGGATTCACAAAAGGAACAATATTTTTCTTTTGAGTTTTTGAAGGATTCTTGTTAAAGAAAAAAAATATTCCAATGAAGATGAGGAAAGCTATTATACAACTGGGAGGAATTCACCAGCAGTTAAAATTAAATGAAATAAAGTGGTGATTTGAGATCTAGTTTCCCAAGATAACACAAAACCACTTTTTTTTCTAAAAGAGAGCATCTTTTTTCGACTTCAACAACATTCTTGTAATCTCTATCCCCCACAATAGTAAAACCAAAACATTTTGGCAACAAAGAAATAGTTTATTTTCCTTAAATATTTCCCTTATGCTGCAAAAGATTGTTTACTAAATTATTTATACTTTATACTTTTTCGTACGAGTTTACACATATAAAACAATCCACCGTTACATGCACCTTCTTTAAAATTTTGCCTTTCTTCTTGCAAATAGTTCTTGGCTCTTTAATTCAATCAATAAACACTTTATGGAATTATCGAATCGTTACATTTCCTCGAAGAGAAACTTTGTACCAGATTAGGGATTAGCATGAAAGTGAGAAAATGTATTGTGTGAACAAAACATACTAACCAAATCAAAATCACAGTATAAAATTGTTTGTGTTCGTTGGGGAGCAGTATTGAAGTATTTTATTCCAATGTCAGTGTTTCAGTTCATTTACTGGTTCTGATTCATGGATGTGTCTTGCAGATTTGGATCAAAAATAAAAAGTAGGACAACTGAAGAACATGTACCTGGACTTTGTTCGTGTGTAACCAAAATATATTATTATTATTACTACTAGTACTACGTGTCAACAGCAGGCTTCTAAGGTTGAGTTTTCATTCTAATACCAAATTTCTTTTAAAATGGTTAGCGTTTCCTATATGACGATGTATTGCACCAACTTGAAGATTATAATGAAACGAAGGCAGCTGGGCAAAGGGAACATGTTCTTCGTCAAATACGAATGAATAGAAATATATTAGAATAGTGATATACCAATTTTCATATTGCCCCATTTGTCAATCTTGCAAAACAAACAAAGAAAACAGATTTCCCGTTATCCTCTCGAGTCCTGCCTTTCCGACGAAAGATAAACCGAAATTGATCAGGAAAGTAAAAAAAGTACTAACAATTGCTTTATGAAATTTTGTCTTCCCACATTGAAAGGAGATTAAAGTGATTAATTCTAAATTTGGGAATGCTAAAACTCTTCATTTTCTTCCGGCCCACACAATTCATAAGAGAAGGCATTCTCCCGGATTCCGTTTTCTTTCATCTTAAGGTTTCAGTACTAGTCGTGTTTTCCTGGCTCAACAATAGCGTTTCTTGCTTCTCATACACTTTCGTAAACAAACCATGTGCAGTTGTCAACTTTCATATAATTCGAGATGCAACTCCATATTGCTATATCTCTAGTTATGGCCGTTTAGTGTTGACACAACTAATATTTGATGTCGCACAAGATCAGCTGAAACAAATAACACACGCACGTTAATATTTCTGCTAATTGCAGACTACAGCTGACGCAAACAGACTATATAGTTATGAAAGCAAAGTCATAAAAACTATAAATTAACAATTCTTACAGTCAGTTATCTTAACTTTTTCTTTATTTCTGGAATACATAATATTGAATGTAAAAGAAATAGTTTTCATCTAAACCCAAAAGATATATGGAAGTAGATCCGAGCAAATGGGCAAAACATATTAGTCTAATACGAAAGTAAATTCGATTGGAGAGAAAGCCAAGAAAGTACTAAAACAAAGCGCATATAAAAGTGAACCAAATTTTGCAATTGGTTACTCTTCAAACATTAGAATTTCTCTTAACTTTTTGATCTTTAATTTACAGAGTAAAACCCCGCTTAGATCAGTCCGGGCTGAATGGCAGGATCCGGCCGTCAAGTTTTTAATATGGCCCTCTCTTCTAATATGCAAAAAGAATTATTTGGCTAAAACGATTTGTTTTTAGCTCAGGGAGAAACTGGGAGAAATGCAATTATTAGTTTTGTGAGATTATTATCATGCAGCGGAAATAAATATTTATTCTTCCTCTAATTTTTAGGCCGATATAACAGTTTTCATATAAACTGGACAAATAACTTTGGCTACCTGGCCAACATTTACAGAGGAAAATTTGAAAACTATAAACGATATGTCGAAATAACCCTAATCTTAAACTAATATATCATAAAGATGGAAATCGAATGAGCAAAGAAGTCAGGCTGGCTCGGTCATATCTCCGTTATTTGCGTTAGTGCGTCGTTTCATTGTTTTTCGTACAAATTCATGGAGAAGCGCGCGAACCAGTCGAGATTTACATATTACTTGCTTTTTGTACTATAACTATAATTTTGACATTGTTTTGATTCGAATTTACTATCCTATTGGCAACCGAAACACGGTATGTAAACGAGTTGATAAGAACTTTCAGCAATCGTCTCTCTGACTATCATAGTAATAGCTAATCACCGAGGGATTCGGGATATTTGATTCACTCATTTGACTGCGTCACAACGGAGGCTGTCTTGTGGACGGATGAACAAATACATCTTGCTAGAGTCTTCACTTTCTCACGGTGACTTGCATAACCATACACTTTTTAAGATCGAAAGAAAAACATCGCCACGAAAAAAAAAATGAAATTACCTGAAAGAAAGTTGCTTCCATTTTCTTTCCATGTAGGGAACTTGTCCAAACCCCCAGCTACCAAGCATCATTAACTTTAGGCCGGACAATAAAATGAAACACACTACTAAGGGGATATGTGCAGTGCTCCAAATTTACACGAAACCAGTCTTTTTACCACAAATAATTGAAGAAAAGAGAGGACTAAAATTAATTAAATCACCAC
This sequence comes from Umimayanthus parasiticus, assembly GCA_027575125.1. Taxonomy (NCBI): domain Eukaryota; kingdom Metazoa; phylum Cnidaria; class Anthozoa; order Zoantharia; family Parazoanthidae; genus Umimayanthus; species Umimayanthus parasiticus. Next base: position 4,309 of record JAOBRH010333331.1, on the reverse strand, counting down.
TTCAGAAGGTTGTGAACCAACCTATGAAACGGAGATATCTCAACAAGACTTAATGTTGCGTCTCGAAGTTTATTCTTGCAATCTTAGCACAGTACTTCATAGTCCTGTTCAGCTTCAGCTCATACATTTTGTACATTGGACGCCAATTATAGGGCTAGTTGTGAATCACCTAAACCCTTTCCCTATAAAATATTCGGCGGTGTTTTATGCCAAAATGTGTCGTATGTTCGCTAAATTGCTTTATAGCAAGAATTTAAGGAGACATAAGCAAACAAATTGACGGAAAGCCGGAATAAAAAACTAATAAAGTTTAACCAAGTAATTAGAATATGGGCCAATATGCCGGGTTGTGTTTACATTGGACACCTTAACCTCCTCCAAACTGGTAGAAACTGTGACAACGGCTACATGCGAATTGGACCCGAGCTACGAAGGACTGACTGTAGTTCGCCTGCTTCTTTAAAATTTTAGAAACATCAAGTGGCACAAGTCATAAATTGAGAGTGGAGTTGAACCTTTTCTCAATCTCCTACAAGCGCAATCGCGAAATGCCCACAGAACTGAGCAGATGATCCATTCACAGGCCGGATTGCGTATCACCACAGATATCAATTTTTAGGAAATAAAAAGAAACTTCCGGGCTTCAAACAGATAATTTTTTTTAGTTTCACATGCGCTAGTTTTAATGAAATTGAAAACTTTGTCAAATGTCAGAAGCAATTTTATTGTTGTTTTCACACTATGAGCACTTCAGTTTATAAAACAACGTTTAAGAAACAAGCGTTTCACCCATTGTTACACATTGGGACAGTTCCCTGAGCTTGTCAAGACCCGTCAAAATGAAATCATCTCAAAATGACATGACTCTCACTTTAAAATTTAATAATTTTCGTTCAAGTTCGTTGTTTTGACCTGAGTAATGATGCAGTTATTTTGAGCCACTGAATGAACATGTTGAGGAAAGTTTTGTCTTCATATACGTAGATGACCGTGAGAAGCAGAGCTTGTGTCGAGAATTAAGTGTGTGGCTAACACATTGTGAATGTGGCAGTATTGTTTGAATGCACATGCTCCGAAACCAGTTGACGTTTAAAGTGAGATTTGTACCTACACTATAGAAACCCAGTTTATTAAATGTTTAGAAGAAATCAAGCCGCTTTCAAATTGGGGCGGAGCTTTTAAGTTTTATGGTTTCAAAGATCTTTCAGGGGAACAAATGAAAGGACAAGTGTGCCTCTTCAAGTGCCAGAGGAGTTTCCAGATCTGCACACGTGCAGCAGCTGAAAAGCAACCAATCAATTGTAAATATCTACTTCAACTTTTACGACAATAAATTTTTGCTTCAAACTTCCTTGCCAATTCCAGACATTTCATTTGCGAATCAAAGAGATTTAAGGATGTCCTTTCTTCAGACACACGTATACACACGTTGTAATAATGCAGGGATTGACACGAGCGTAATGTACCGTTTATGTACAGATACATAAGTATGCAGTGTGCGCACGAATTATTAAGGCAAAAATTGGGATAACAATCGCACAAGATCATCGGCTCGCTGCGATGACCACACGCATAAACGCGCACGCGCTCTTACACGAGCACGCGTGCAAACAGACATACACACACAAATGCACACTTGATCCATCCACTCCCACATGCAGACGCATTCACGTACACGCACAAGCATATACCAGGTACACAAATATATATATACACACTAACACGCACGCGCGCACGCAAGCTATCCTTCAGACGCACACACATGCTATTAATACGGGGAGAAACAATCAGTACACGCACTGAAGCAAACACCATTCGCGCACACATGCATACATATTCAAACGCGCGCAATGGCACGTTTTTCACAATTCACAATTAACAGATGGATGGACGCTTAGATATCTCGCATAAATCATCAAAAAACAACGTCAATCGAGAAAATTACTAAAATGTTCATTTGCTTCTTTATGGTTGAACATTAAACTTTCAATAAACTGAAATTGAGCTAGATCAAAGTCAAAAGAAACAAACAAACGGAGTATTGAAACCCTCGAAGCTTCCGGGTGTTTTCGTTTGGTTTTGAACTGACTTGCCCGGCTAATCTCGCTTCAATGAGTTATACTTCCAATCAAATGGCCAAAGTTATTTGTGCATGCATAACTTTGTGAACTTATATTGGCTTGTACGAAAGAGCACAATAGAAAGCTGAAAAAGCAGGTCTTATGAATTAAGATAAGCATAAAACTGAGTTCTTAATAACTCACGCTCTGTAGTCTCAATCAAATACCGTGCAACAATATTGGATTCATGAAGTCTAGATCTTGCATAGTGCTTTAAAACTGTTGTTTGACACTTTGCTACTTACCATAATATCAAAACCATTAAAGAATAACCGAGTATAAAAATAGAACAATTTGAGTGGAAGGCAGTTGAGATTAAGAACCTGTATTTAGAATAAGCACAATTGACCGACCAAGGATTTCCCCAATTCCATAACTAACCCAGCTAAGAAAACAGTGGAGAAACCGAGTCAGTATGGCTTTCTTTAATTGGAAAACTGTGGTAAAATTAATAAAACGAAACACAGTCTTAAAGGTTCTTTTTTGTAATGTCGATGCAACGCAGGGGAAATATCGGTATACTGATTTTGTCAAATCGACTTGTTGAATGTTTCCTTTTAACACTTCCGCCGACTTTATACATGTTGTAACAACGACCATTCGTCTGCCTTGTAGGTAATGCAAAAACACATCATAGTTTTTATCTCAAACTGACTGCCAGCTGCACTCATTCCCATGCTTGTCGGAGATTACCTGACAAATGTTTTAAAAGAAGTTTCTCTTGGTTCTGGCTGCTTTACATTGATTCTGATAGTGCACCCTCTAATCAGGATAAAATAAAATAAATAAAAGGAATTATATCTTTAAATGTCCATCTTAAGTCTCTTAGAAAATATGCAAGTCAGTATCACGTTACATGAAATAAGAAATTCATAAAAACACTGAAAATATTCTACTTAATTTTGCAAATACTAACAAACAGACTCTTAATCACTTTTTGCCAATATTGCGGCTATTTTTTATAGCCTTTCGTACCTCCCAACACTAAAGAGAATGAGAAATGGGTACTACTTAAATTTGCCATGCTTTATGTGCAACGTGCAAGAAATTCGTTAAGATCAAAATGTTATAATGAATTTGCCATACTTCATATGTAAGTTATAAATGAACACGAGAAACATTATCGCTGCACAGTAAAGGCAGAAAGCATACAGCTGAAAAAGTGGTCGTTTAATATTTTAACATTTTTCGTTTAACACTGATGGTAATAAATTTTCATTCTGTTATTCGAAGTTAGTATTATCCTTTACATTGGCAGGCCCCAAACCTCATTTATTTGTAAAAAAAAATAACCTAACTCTTTGTCTGAATTCATGTGTCCTAACTATGTTAATTTCTTTTATGAAAACATACTTACATCAAAATTAATTGATTGGGCCTAAATTGGTGAAGGATCAAACAAACCGTTATCCGAAGCCGCAAAATTTATGGGTTTTTAATGCTAAATTGTCAACGAAATCTGTGCTAATTTGGGCGGCAGTCAAATACTTTATAATGGCCTAGCAATTTCAAGTGCCGAAAGGCCAGTCTGGTGAAATGAATAAACATTTTATTTGTTCTCATATACGCTAAACGAGCCTCGAGGTTAGTACGCTACACATCAAACAAAAAATATTTAACACAGACAAAGCATGAATCATGAATAAATGTCATGCAGGAAATTTATACAAAACTGCTTTTGTCTAAAGCTGGTCTTGATGAGAACAAAATTTCCTACTGTATTAAATAGCTGGCAATACAAACAATGGACGCTTCTGCTCGGTCGAACAAACGTTATTTTTATCACTATCCACCATCACTATTACTATCTCCATCACCGTCACACTCATCATCACTATCACCACACTCACCACCATCATCATCATTACATGTACCATCTTATTGATTACCATCTGCATCTACGACTGAACGGCAACGGCAACCGCTAGCGAAAAACTAGAGACTAGGCGGATATTGTTTCTGAAAGGGAGGCAATTCTTAGACGACGTTTGGGCAATACAGTTGAACCCCGGTAACTCTAATTGCCAAGGGAAATTGAAATTACTTCGAGTTATCGGGGTTTCGAGTTATAGGGTTTTTGAACAAAAAGACTATAAACACTCGATTAAGAACTGGTTTATGCTTATACATGTTTTATTGTAAGATTTCTAGCAATGTTATTGTAAGAGCATAAGAACGACAAAACAAAA
>JAOBRH010332220.1:0-11473 GCA_027575125.1 Umimayanthus parasiticus | reverse complement strand
ACGCTTAAATCAACATTCGATTTTAATTAGTAAATTAAAAACAAAGTATTGTTTATTGCACATACTGTATTTGCGTGTTTTGAAAATGAAGTACACTTTGTTTACAATAGTTCATAAAAGCAATAATTACACAGGGCTTTATGCAACATAATGAACTGCTAGGAAAAACTAACGATAACATTTCTATACTACCACAAATATTTTTTTAAAAAGTTCTGGCTATTGCATATTTAGAGTTGGAAGTCAAACGCGGGAAGAAACTATCCCTATTTCTGTTTGTCCTGCAGTAGAAAGTGGAGATACCTAGCGGTTGCCGCTCCTCATGCACGTGTACACGCCCTGGTCTGAGTAACAATTTATGTATTTTTGGTCACTTTACCATTTTAAATCAGACAATCAGAGAGGCGGATAGTTCTTTACTTGTATTAGACAAAGTCAACCAAACAAGGCTGATTTAGTTGTGTTCTGATTGGTTATAAGTGTGTGCTCAAGTTTCTATTCTCAAGTCTAGTCAGTTAAACTGCATTTGAAGTGCACTTCATCTTCTTTGCAGTCGACATGATCCCTGTGCAGTGAAAGAGAACTCAAATGCACTTGAGAGTAGCACTTTTTGCTCTTCACAGTCCAAGTATATATCAAGTGTACTTCAAGTGCACTAACGGCATCCTGTGGGCCTATGCCGGTTTATGGTCGAAACTTCTTGGCAAAGACATTTTTGTGAAATACAAACCACTGACTTACAAAAACAACAATCCATTATTCTGTTCTCATTGCTAAAACATGACATATAGATAAAAACACTCTCGAGGCAGCTGTTGGTCAGAATTTGGCAATTTGGTTGAAAACGGAATTTACAACCAACGTGTGATCTATTTTATAGTTGAATTAGCGAAATATTTCAATATTTTCCCTGTGAACTGTAATAGCCTCAAGTATTGCTTTCTCATTCTATAACAACTTTCTAAATATACTAAATTTTGCTTCAAAAAAGCTAAAATAGAACAAATTTGCACTTTATTATGACTGAGAAAATGATAAGAATGTGTATCTAATTACAATAAATTTATTGAGTATCAACAATATTATGAATAAGCACTTTAGTCATTTTAGAGATAAAGCTTCGCCACCTTAAATTTGGCAATTTTAATAGAATGATAGACGAATGGCAAAAATATTGTGTGGTAAAAATCCGATGCATATTCGTGCAGTTTAGTTTTGTTGATCTTTTGCTGAACATTTTTTATGAAATTATTTTGAATACAAATACCCGAAGTACGCTGTAATGGTCAGAAGAAGATACAATCTTTTGAAGGTAAATCCATAGGCCATACCTTATTTTGACATGTTTTATGCAACCACGATAGACACACTTACTTCTGCAATAATTATTGGTACAAAACCGTTAAATATAACCATAAGGATTTAGTCAGCTTTTTAGCAGGCTCTTTCTTTGTCAATCCAGGTAATCCCCAGGTGTAAGGAATAAGTTGTTGGTCCGTTAAATTAAAGTGTAATTGAAGACGAGGATCTTATTCTTGTAATCAGAGAGCGATAAAGTTTTTTTTATTTATCTAAGTTTTTCCAAATGGACTGTCTGGCCTGTTGCATAATTATTGAAAAATGAATTTTTAACGGCTATGAAGAATCTTTCCTTTTTCGTATATTGCACAAAAAATGTCTTTATAGCAAATGTGCTACACTTAATATTTTCTTGCCTACCTGTGGTGAGGAGAGAAAATTCTGCGATAGCTGTCTTTGTTTATTCCACCAGTCGCAGGTAAGAAACGACTGCTGTCTTGCCTTCCCCCACGGCTGCATTTTCCATTTTCCAAAGGTTTTGACACATCTTGACCGCTACTGTATCCACTGGTCAACTTTTTCGTTATTAGGTTGGAGTAGCAATCATCCACATTGGCTTTGCTTTCAATGATCGGAGTACATGCTCTGCAGGTTGATTCGTTACTCGCGGCAAAAAAGCCCGCCCTAATTTCACTTTCTGAGTTTGTAAGATTGTCAAAAAGCCATGTATTCCCCAGCTCAATCCAGTTTGATCGACTGTAGAAATCTTGCAATGTATGGAGGTACTTTCCCGACAGCTTACGAGCATGCTCTAGCTTTTTCCCGTCAAAAAGAGCTGATATAATTTGAGATTTCAGGTTTGTTAGACGCTTCTTACCGGCGTTGAATTGTTCACCATCAAAGTGTGCAGCGGCTTTGTGCTTCATTGGTGAAGCGTCCACCTCGGCATTTGCAATTTGGATCTCACTCATTGCATTGATAAATTCCAGCTCTGGTGAAATGCTTTCCAACGCTTTCCGCAACATCTGCGGATTTTCCTCATGATTCAAAATTTTGTTCATGAACTCCGCGGGGCGTCTAGTTTTCAGATATTCTGGGTGGGATAGAACGAACTCCATTGCAACCGAAATCAAGGCTGACTTCGTTATTATCATGTGATCCCTCGTGTTTACAGCGTTTTCGTCGAAATCGAGCTCTGTAGTTCCCAGGAAAGATTCTACTTTCAGGATTTGCGCTATAAGTACCACGACTGTCGATATCTTTATGATAAAAGCCATGTTGTTTTCATTCAACTTATAAAATACAGACTGACTGGCGTAACGTTGTGGAACCTTTAAAACTCAGCTGGTAAATAACTAGTACAATTTTCCTTTCAAACTCCATGTTTTGACTTACATTGCCAGTAGTCCGATCTTGCAGACTAACTTAAGTCTATTGAGATTTAACTAATAGAAGTTTCTCAAGAGTCACATGAACAAGTACAAGAGCTCATTGACATTCACACAATGTGGTTTGTCGGTTTCTTTTAAAATATTTGCATATTGTTTATTTTTCGGCTTCTCTTTTCATCTTTCGAAAAACTAAAATGGCCCTATTTTAAATGCCAAATTGGATGCAAATCCTTTTAGTATCAAGCAGCGATATCAAAGCAACTGAAGTGGCGGGACTCGGCATTGTATATTTGCTTGCTAAACACTTTTGTATTTGAACAATACATCTTTTGTATCGGCAGGTCACGCAAGAAAAGAAATTTAAAGTACACAGCTAAAACACTTGATACAAAATGGTCACCTTAATAAATCACACTAAAACGGACGGCAAATATTATTTTGCAGCTGGAGCTAAAATATCAGACCGACTTTGTTTGTATAATTTTTCTCAAATCGTTTTTACTGTACCCGAATCTTTGCTTTGTGTCTCTTATAATTAAATACATTTGCAAGGATTTTTCGATATTTTTAAATCATAAATATTTATGTTCAAAGTGTTTACATCATAACTATAAAAATATCAGAACTATAAATATCGAGCCGAAATGAGAAAAATATCCTCTACTTGTTTTCATGCCAGTTGCATACTAAAGACAGTTTTTGAATGTTGGTAGATTTAAAATTAAATCATTAGCATGTATGCTTACGGAGCGTCAGAGGGTCCAGTTGATTTGAAATTAAGCAGGTAAACCAAGGAGCTGGTAAATTCGTCTTACCGAAAGTTAAGAAAAGCATGGCCTTGAGTACATGTTTTTGAATAACTGATTGGAACACTGTACGGCATTTTTGGAACGAGTTTCATTAGCACAAACGTAAAGACAGATTGATGTAAATATATATTTATATATTTACTTATATATAATTTATAGTTAAGGTATACGGTTTAGGCAAAACTTTTGGTATAATGCAGCTTTAAAGAAAATCCCCAAAGTTGTTCGGCTTTTTGTTTATCAGGATTCTTGCTCTCCATGTTTAAGCAAGGTAAATGTTCAAGAACACAGATTTATCAATTTATAAGCATTTTCTATATGGATATCTAGAAAACTGTGAAGACTACAATTGGACCAAATGTAATGTTGATTTATTTAGTATCGTATTCAATCGTACCCAGATTTGTTATGATGCCACTTCACTCACTGGTATAGTCATCGTATTCGTTATTGCTGTCATGAATATGTCTTACCTGGTACTAATAATTATGGTAATAATAATAATAAAAATGATAGTAGTAAGAAGAAGAAAAAGAAGAAGAAGAAGAGCAACAACAACAGCAACAACAATCTAAGATATGCGATAACGACTCCAGAAGCAAATATGAAGACAGCCGAGTTCTTGCGGGGTTCTGGTTGCGTGCAGTTACGGCATTTTCGACGTGAGAGCTACGCTTGTTAAATCGAAAGGGAAACCAGAGCAAGCCAACGGTGGAGAACCAGACGATATTTCTTGATCTGTTTCTCTTTTGGGGGGTCTTTGATAGCTGAGAAGTATATCTGCTTGAACGAAGTGCGCTTTTGTAGGTGAGTGTGGCCTTGCGAAATTCGATTGAACAAAATGCAAAATTTCCAATTACAAGCTCCCTCGAATAAAACACCCCCCTACCATCCCTGAACGTATGCCCACTAAAAGTGCTCTTGAAATCTATTATGGCTAATATTCGGAAGTTTACGGTTTATCAAGTTTTGTAAACTGCGCATCAAGATATTCATATAATGACTATAATAATATAATTTTAATTTTAAAGTAGTTAAGGTAAGAGTAAGGTCTTACTGTATCAATATCATTGAAGTCATAAGATTTTCGACAGTACCATGCCATGTAAACGAAAGTTGATTACTTTTACACAGCTTTTACTGGGTTGCTGTTGATGTTAGGGAATTTGAAGACAAGGTTAAGATAAATGTCAATGCCGAGATTAGGGACTGGTAGCCTTTCCGTGTATGGAAAACTAGTTGTGAAAAAAACTAAGGGTTTTCTGTTCTGCGTTAGAATTTAAACTGTAAATAGATTGTTTTAACAAAGTTTGATATGGTTCGATGTATAGCTTGCGTTTCGAGCGTTAGCTTTTCATTGGAGCAGCCTTTCAGTGCATCTTAGCGGGCGTCTTAGTATTTACGCAGTTGAAAGTTTCCTGGAACTTTTACGAAGATGAGAAAAGAAAAAGGAGTCCGAAAAAAAGAAAAAAAGAAGAAGAAGACGAGGAAGAAAAAAGTGAGAAAAAGGAAGGAGAAAAAAAAGAAGAAGAAAAGAAGAAAAAGAAGAAATAAAGAAGAAGAAGAAGAAAAAGAAGAAAAGAAGAAATATAGAAGAAGAACAACAACAACAACAAGAGAAGAACAGAAAGAAGAACAACAACAACAACAACAACGACAACAACAAGAGAAGAAGAGAAAAAAGAAGAAGAAGAAGAAGAAAACTAGAGGGCAAACCTTGACTCGTCGTTGTTTTTCTGCTCCAGTAAAACATAGACTAACCAACCTTTGAAACCGTTTTTCAGGGGCTAGTGATTTTGAGAACACAGAACTCCGTGGGTGTCAACGCAAGATAAATAATGCAGCAAACTTTTGACTAAGTGTTCCAGCATTTCTCAACAATATAGATTTTTTAGAGTTTCGGTCACACAAAATACACCCCTCCCCAAAACAACCTGAAAAGAAGTATTATGTCTTCGGTCCCTCTACTGTAATCTGAAAGCGTCACTTTATATCATCATCTTATATAATGTTTTCTAAAAAAAACTTGCTCGATAATCTAATATCGCGTGCAGGAAGGAAATAGGGAAGCGGTCTCTTGATTTTTGTAGATTCTGTTCTCTACCGCTATAGAGTCCAATATTCAATCCCAACAGTAATCAAACAATCGTTGCTCAGATGGGGTAAGCTCCGTCAAACGAGTTAGCCCTATTCAGAATGGAACTGAGGGGGGACAGAGAGGTGCTCGCACCAAATTCAGACCACTTTATATTAAAGAATCCGATAAAGGCAAAACTTTAACGCTTTAATAATCAGTTCTTGAAAATTGTTAAGGATTAAAGGCTTTTGATGATGTTACATTAAGCTTCTGGTATTTTTGGTTAAATTATAAAACTGCATGATGCAGGGAAAAAAGGTTATGGGATCACAAAAGAATGTAATTACAAGTTCAAGGTAAGTTTGGTTACTTAAGAAATCATTCTGTACATTAATACACATTAATAACTAATAATAAAAGTATATTAAATTACAAGGTAAAGAAATAAATATTAGAAAACTTACAAACTCCGTTTGATCTTGCTCGCATGTGTAAAATTACGATAAGAGGCAATGAAACTCTGAAGAACGTTATTGCGTTAAATTGAGCCTCAAAAATTGCTCTAAAAATGCAATAAAAATATTTTAGTGCATGTACAGTTGAACAAACAACCGTTTGAATAAAAAACATTGTCTAAAAATATGCAGTTTTTTAAATAAAAAATTGTGAAAGCAAAAAACTGATGAAGCAAATTTTCCGAAATCGTTCACAGATTTACACAAGGAAAACGTTTTAAAATGCTTACAAAGTGTATATTAATTTCGCTTTTAACTGTGAAAGTAACAACTGGTAAATTAAAGTAAAGTTTCTGAAATCCGAAAATATTTAGAATGGCTTCTAAAACAAGGATTTGTTGACCTCCCGCACAACGGGAAACATTTTAACAATATTTAGAATTAAACAATTTTTCCATGCAAAGTTTGTTTAAACTAGTGAATATTTATATTTCATGACACTATAACTAGTGTAATCTATTTCCTGTATTGTTGATTTTGCATGTGTTGTACTGGCTGTTGATGACGTGTTCTGATGACGTCACATTTAGTGCTTTTGTTGCATCATTGTTAATGTTTTGTAATAATAATAATAACAATCACCATAGTAATAATAATAAAACATAAATAAATATACTAACAGCAACAAAACAGCAACAACAACAAAATATAAGATTTTTATTTGAAATCCAGGCAAGATCTCTAGACCAAAAACATGCGAAATAGAACAAAAAGAAACGTAGAATGTACACAGTTAAACACTAAAAAAGCTTTAAAAATAACAACCTGGCCTAAAACGTGGTAAATTATAAACATTTTAAAGATTCTTTGAAACATTGATTTAGATATGTGCCTTTTCAATTCGTTTGGCAGAGAAGTCCAACCATGCCCCAAAGTAGGTAGGATAAATGAAGATAGCATTTGTTACAAGTATCGGAAAGTCAAATCAATGAATTCTAGAAGTGAGTACTAACAAAGATCTTCACTGTGACCAATTCCCACAAATATCGATTGGTAAAACTCAATGAGATCGCGCTAGAGTTGGCGATCGAGTGACAATTCCAGCAGTGAGATCTTGTTCTCGTTCGTAAAACAATAGAAAAGCTTCACGTAAACTGTAAGTTATTTTTGTGACTTAATACTTATATACTTAAATACTTACTTAAATAAGTTCCCCTAATTTAGCGTGGCTAATGTCTAGGGTGCGGTCAGGAAATTAATTTACGGTCGCTTAAGATGGCAGGGCGCTTTGATGCTGTTAATACAAAGCGCAGAATTATTTGGAAATATAAGGTTTTTGTTGCTTTATTTTAGTACAATAGAAAACTCTTTTGCCTTTTTATCAGTGAAAGTGTGATATGTTGAAAACACTGGACAAGATTGTTCTTTGCTTAGTAGAAAGTTCACCAGTAATAGCAAACGCGCTTCCTGTAGCAGAAAAGTGAAAATGATGCTCTAGTTTTTCTTGTTACCCAATACAATTTTTGTTCTTTGATGAAATACTGTGAAACAAAGGTAGCGCGTAAAACATCGATCTTCTTGTATTGTAGTCAAACAAAAGGATAAACATTGATATACGTCCTGAACAATTTTAAAAAGCTTTAAAACAAGAAGATTTCCTTATCAAGGAGATTGTATTATTAAGCTAAATTCTCCTGTTTATACCTACAGACCAAGATCAGTGGTAAAACTTCAAAATTTTCTTGAAGGAAAACATTCTTCGCTTCTGTTTTCAACAGAAATGTAAATCATGAGGCAAAGAGATTAAAAATGTAATATCGAAGTTAATTTGTTTCAAAATTGTTTGAATAAAACAAAAACATTGCCTCAAGAATAAAACTTGCAGCTGCTATTCACAGATTGTTATATTTTAGATTTTGTGCTGTAATTAGTTTTCGCCACAGCCTTAGAAAAAATAAATATGGACAAATAAACAGCCTTTTTATCTCTGTGTATTAAACACATATTTAAGGGTTTTTTTTAAGTTACTTCCAGTCTTTCTGTGTTCTTCTAGATTAACATATTTTATTTGAGGTTGATTTCACCTTCAATGCCGACTTCGGCTGATATCTTATTGGAAGAAATTATATGAACTTGAAATAACCAAAAGGTCATTAAAGAGGCAAATTAGAAATCTGACACAAACCTGATAACAATTGTTAATTATAAGAGAAAGATCGTATCCGTCAATTTGAAAAATTGTTGCCACAAGCAAAGTTTTCTCAAAAAACTAACAAGCTTAGACAGATGCAGTTTCATGTGAATTGCTTGGTTTCATAACACGCTTAATAAAGCCTCGGCCAATTACAGTTTTCACAAACTTGTTAGAAAACGATGTCAGTATAATATCACTAAAATTTGAATAATTTATCTTTCATACTACTGTGGCAAACCGATGCAGTCTTTCATTTCCAAAACCAATTTTCAAACCAGTGCAGCCCAAAGATTGCAAAATAAATATATTCTAAAATGAAGATACCAGGCTTAAAGATGAACCATTTAACCATCGATGCAGTGTTTCCTAGGCTAGAAACGTTGAGAAAAAAAAATTATGGGAAACGTAAAAAGAATAAAGTTTAAGGTTCACCGACCTAGAATGATTTAAATTGAAATCCTCCAGAAATTAAACGATCAGCCTTTGCATAACTTTATTGTTTATGGACCAATTGTTTTCTCTTCAAAAGGTAACACAGAGATTACGTCACAACAAGTTGAAGTATCTTAAAATCTAAAAGTGAGCATAAAACCAAAAACAGGTATGTTTTACACTACAAAATACCCTTTTTGTGAGGAGATTAGTTGTAGTCACACAACTCTAGAATTAACTATTACCTGCTCTGTTAACTCTTTATAAAATGGCTTAAAGCTTAGAAAAGAGAACAAAGCAAAAGCAAGAAAGCAAAATACGGCCTAGCTGATAAAAATAAATCCACATATATTGTATTAAAAGCTGAATTGATTACAAGCGATATTTTCTTAAGGACTCTTGGGCTAGGTACAAATTTAAAGGATTTAACAATTATGTTAAAATGTTTTCTGAATACAATAGCTGGACGAGTAAGTAGTTATGTGCATGGTGATGATCGATCCCAGTTATTTGTCCAATTTATTCAACGCGCACTGCCGTGCACACTATCTAGTCTAATTACTATGTGAGTACTGTCAGTTTTATGAAAAAATATGAGCAATTTAAGAGTGATCATTAAATCACTCTTAAAATAAAAGGCCAACGAACCTCGACTAAAATTATCAATAATATAAAATTGATAAAAAGCTTGTTATTCAACCTGAGAATATTTGCAGAACCTTAATATCGTGACAAGAATTAATTCAGTTTATGCTCTCTTATAAAAATGCTAATATATATCTCTGTATTTAGAGTTTAACCTTTTTTCAATCAAATTTTTTTCCAAAAAGTTTACAAAAAAGACTGTAAAACATAGGAATATCGTTAACGTTTAAATCTTTATTTTTCTTAAGGATTGACTGTCAGGAGCGTTCCATTTACAAAAGATCTGTTGTAGTTGCAAAACACTTAAGAGCTTTGACGACTAGATTGACAGTATTTTCATGTTCTGTTCCCTATGATAGTAGAAGCAAATACGTCTGTGATAATCGTAATTAAAACTATATGCAAATCAATATGTTGTGAAGTAGGCAAATGTACGAGTAAACAACTCACTCCTATATATCGTGATAAATGGAGAACATCAAACGAGCGAAACACATGTTCAGGTAAAAGTGCGTCTCCCAAGAAGGTAAGCCCTGAAAATTTGAAATAACCCAGAACTTAAACATTTGAAGGTATCTATCAGAGCTCCCTGTTGAAGTATATAAACCTGTTAGCAAACCATATAACGCGATAAAGAAAACTTGAAATGAGAAGATTAAAGAGTTCAGTTGCGATATTGCGTTATTGATTATAAGTTAATATCGCTAATCTATTCATTTTAGTTTTTTACTTTTATCTTCACCGTTTGTACGGAAATTGTTAGCTTAGGTTCAGAGGCTGGCTGCACTGTAGAACCCTATTTTTACCACTATTTTAGACATTTAATAGATCTTACACATATATTTACAATTTGTAAGAATTGTCAATTCGCTTAGGACACAAAACCATACTTAGATGTGCCGCTTGTTTCCATGTAAGCCGCGATGTTGTAATCAGTTGCTGTGAGGAGATGCTTTAAAAATTACATGTATATCACTTTATGCGAGGTTACGTTACACTTATGCACCAGGGAGAGCAGTACTCATTTCTAAGAAATAAAATATCGGACATGAAGATGTTATTATTTTTAGTTAGGCCTATCTTGGACGTCATATCATTCAGTCGAATTCAATTAGAACCGTAAATCTTTGTGTAAATCCACGTTCATAAAAATATAGAAGTCTGCAAAGTATATTTCATAAAATTGTCTTAGTGTTTTTTGACAAATTAAAGCTGATCGAGGCTTTAGACAAATATCTGCTGTCAGGTTTAACGGCATAAATAATTAGATTCGCAACAAGAAAGGCATCTAAACTAGTTGATTTCAATTGGTTTAGTAGAGAAATTAATCAAAATTCCATACTGTCGATAAAAGTAGGCTAATGCTGGTGTTGTGGACTACGCTCTGTTGTGTGTACCGTACAATGATATGAATAACGCGTTATAGATAAGTAAAATATTTTATTTCTTTGTTCCGTATTTTTGAGCAGCCTTTCTTTGGTAGGTTTTTAGTTTCAAGGAGTGCATTTAGAATAACATTAAATCCTTGTAACAGAAGAGGTACATAAGCAATGACGTTTAGACATTGTTAACAATAACATTATTTTGTTTAACTTATAAGTTTGACTTTGTCCGCGGAGCTATATACAACCCAATGCAAATTTCATTCAGTGTGGTAATACACTTTGTATAAGACGTACTCGAAAAGAAACTAACCAATGATACAAGGCAAATATGTGTAGGTTTATAACGAACAACATCTTACACAAAGTGAGGGATCAGTCTGGCAATTTCAATAGATAGCCAGTTTTGCAAGTTATTTTGTTTATTTTCATCCAATGTCCAAGACAATACATTGTCAAGTTACCAGTACGTTCTATATTTTTTACAAGATGAGTAGCGAAAGTGCTGCGATACCAAGAGGTTAAGCAACAAGAAAAATAGGCTTCAATTAACTGACACTTCTGTAAATACACACTATTGACATGCTAGTCAGAGTTGTCCAAGAGGCAAAAGGTACAGATTGTCTTTTTCAGGCAGTGATTAAGTAATATTTTAGTTATTTTTTAAAAGGTGACTGAACCAAGTTGTGAAATGTTGATATCTTGTACTACAACATGACATCATATATCAGCAGCGCTAACAGCTGATGAATCAAAACACGGTAACATGACATCATATATCAGCAGCGC
>JAOBRH010329998.1:0-11476 GCA_027575125.1 Umimayanthus parasiticus | reverse complement strand
AAATATATTTCCTTTCATAAATTTGGACCGAAACATGGAAATGGCTTTCCTAAATTTCGGCTTGACACTAATAATTAATAACTGCGGGCTTGATTAACAAAGATAATTAGCGCGCGATCTACCTTTGCGTCACATGCTACTTGGTCGCGGAGCAGATATGTGAGTGATTAGATCAGCTCCGAAAGATATATAAAATAACAAATAAACTTTCATTTTCCTTTTTGGCTCGCAAAGCTTCCAGTCTGAAACAAAGGTTCGACATTACCCAAATTCAGAAAGATTTCTGAAAAACTGACTCACCTGCGTGACGCATTTCTAGGAATTCAGCACATCTATGCCTTCACTTCGCTTAAAAAATCTAGAATTTGGCGTGGTTTCACATTTGTACACTAACTTCCAATATTGGCGATGACAGTGCACGCAATGCTTTTCCTCAGTTTGGAATGGGATTACGCTTGAATTGTGCCGCGTTTCACCAGTGTGACAGCATTAGTGACTGAGTATCTACAAATAGTTGGCCGAATCGGTGTTTTTAAGGGAATAGAAGTTAGTGTGTAATTTCATTGAAACTGGTTTGCAGTGAAGTGAGACACAAGTATGCTGTTTACTTACCGTGTGGAAGTTTTAGGTCACAGCATCACGATGAACTAAACTATTTCCTTTATACTGATATACTCTTTTTTTGTATTTAACTAATAATGGTGGCCTTAAATACAACGACGCATATGAGAGGCACTCTCGCGGTAATTTTGCAGTCTTTCCTCCGCGTTGTAATGAAGCCTTAGGTCAAATATTTTGATTAACTGTCATATCTGTAACTTTAGGATATGGTCAGCATAAATACAAACGCTCAGTTGTAAAATTTCTTCCAGACTCACTCTTGTCTGTATCGCTGCTCGGCGTCGTCGTATCTCGAGGTCCCTACTATATATCCAGAGGGGGCTGCATTCTCTTGAGATCAAGTGAGAGAGCGGACATCCTCGGAAACCCAGCAGCGGTCCGTCAGTGTAGGCGAAAATAAAAGGCGAGGCAAAAGTAAGCAACGCCTCACCATCCTTGGCGTTGCTTCGCTTGGCTTCCAAGACTGATCGCCCCTGGGTTTCTGAGAAAGGATAGGGTCGAGTTTTCTTGTGATTGTGACGAGAATTAATTTGGAACTATGACCGCAGGTATTTTCTAGAGTCAAGCAAGAATCAAGATCATCGTAACAGATAAAGAAACATGCTAGAAGTCGAAAGCGACGGCGTGTTTCTACGAAATGACTGCCTCGCGATGGTTCGATTGTGCGCACAAAATGGAAATTAGTTTAATTCCGCTTGTTATTGTGTCCATTTGTACACGACAGGTTTAGACCGAGCACTAGCCCAGTGGTTTACTGAGTGAGACAATCTCGTTCTAGTTTTAAGAGGCTTTTAATCTTTTTGTTGAACAACACGGGAACATAAATTGTGATGAGTCGTGCATCGCTGTTGGACGTCTTCACAGTTATTCCAGGAAAAAAGTACAGGATAGTGCGTCAGCGTAGTCGTAATACTCGTGGCAACGGCGTGGTTGTCAAAACTGCGATAGAAAATATTGGATGTCTGCGAGTTACAAAATACTTTTTGTTTTTTAACTCCAAGATTGTAACAAGAAGACAGAATAACATATATACGGTCGTAAGGCTTCCGACAACGAAACGGGACCTTAAGAAACGTTGTTTGTTTGGAGGGTGGAAGGTTTATTTAATCTATTTTCCACATGTGGTCGATGCAGTTGCAAGATGTCTAACTTCTACTTCTCCCTCGTTTTCCTCTGTTCATTACAGATCTTTATACATAGCTCGAAACAGGAAAGTGTACGTACGTACGTGTTGCTTGGGCTCTCTTTTGCACTGTGGACATGTGGTGTTTACAGAGTGTTGTATGAACTATATTCAGCATGTAATAGTTGTTTTCTTACCTTTACTACATGTTAATGTACTACATGTTCTTGTCCTTGTACACAATATCCTACAAGGTACAGAATGAGACTTCTGATTACTTTTATCCCTTCGTCGAAAGCAACCAAGAAGAAGAAAGCGTACTCACTTCTCGTATTATTATCCCGAACAATTTCTATGATTTCTCCTGAAGCAAGCCCCATTCGTATTGTGTCATGGGATGATCGTAGTGTTACTTCGATTTTTTTCACTGGTTTTGTTGGCGGTGGTGGTGAGTCTTGTGTACGATACGGTTCGGGACCCATCCTTTCTGGCGTAAGAGTGTTTAAACTGCTACGTGTGCTCTTTTTTGGGAATTCTTTTGGTATTTAGTGGCTTTATCGATTGCGTCGAAAATACTGTTTCACTAAAGTTTCGAGAGCGACATACAGTATGTTATAGCTGTATTTACTAGCCAATCAGATTTAGAATTTGCCTAACAGGAAATTAGGAGCACGTGCTCCGCTGTTCACACGCCTTGTAGCCTGGCGACGAAGAGTGATGGTGATCAACTTTGACACAACAAAAATACAATTATTAGAGTTAAGTCACTTGGTCATCTCAATATTTTTAAACCAGAGCTTTTAGCAGCTGTAATTCGTGGCAGAATGAAGAAGATTTATTGCGCGCATTCACACTTTTTGTACATTAGCAAGAATGTTGCACAGTCATTGCACAAGGCATCATGATGTTTCATGTTGGATGTATTCGATTTTTGACGAGTGTTTTCTTGTCGTATGACCCCATTGAAGCGGCACCATGAGTCTTTTGTTTGAGGGTGAAGGTCGTTTATGTTGCCAAGAACCAAACATTTTGTGGTTTAATTCTTGTCAAGTTTTAACGTCTTCATGTAGTGCCAAATGTACTTTCATTCCGTGAGCCCTGCGCTCATTTAGTTTGTAATGCGTAATTTAACCTTTACTCGTTTCTAATTATAAATTTTTATTCACTGAAAATCAACTTTAGTGCAAGTAAATGTTCCGAATGTGGGCGTGGATGGGTTGCGTGTATTATAGATTTGACGAGTAATGACAGTTTGCGCGCGTTCTGAACTATTTGGAGTTATGCCAGGTTACTTGTGAGTGAAGACGAAATGCCTGCTTTTTCCTGGAACTGAAAAAATTATTCGCATCGCCGACGCGCGAGTTGGAAATTTCTTGAGAACAGTTGGAGACGTTGAGAGTATATAATATCGAGAAACAACAGACTCTTCTAGCTAGATGTTTCTGAGAACTTAGCCTAGTACTGTCAGTTGCCATTAAGTTTTCTTTGTTCACAATCTTACTGGTGTTTGCAGGAGCTATTTGTACCCAAGAACCCATTAGGTTTCTATCTTGTGTAACTCTTGTTCAAGTTAATTTTCAAGTCTTTATTTGGTTCAAAGGAATACACGTTGTGCTGATCAACATTGTCTCTAAGTGTTGCAACGGAATGGTGTTGATGTCTTGACGTGCGTCATTCTGAAACAAATGGAGAAACATTTCATCTGATCAATATTGATCACAAGGTTGATTAAACACATTTATTTTAGTTGTGGAAGCGCTATCTATAAAGCACCTTACTTGCTTGAGTAGATTTTGATAACATCAGCTAAAATTGTTATACCTTCAACACGAACTTGAGATGTCTCGTGGAATAGCTCCTCAGGATCAAGTTTATATTCTGAAATAAGAATGCGCGTAGAATGACTCAGTTTCAGTTAATAACTTAAGTGGTTATGAAGACGAGTATTTTTAACAAAATGGTTCTAACCTCCTCTATTGTTCCTTGTTACCGTTATTACACCTCCATGAGAAGCAAGTATTTTGATTCTGGTGTCGGACAAGTTCACAGTTGTGTGTAAATGACATCCGTTATCAATATGGAACTCTACAGAGTAGATGACAGGATTTCAGTACAACAAACTCGAACAAACGACATATATTTTTATATCTTTTATTTACCTTTATTCGGTTTCCTGTAGACTGTAATAACTCCGTGCGTGGGGATCCAGATTTTGACGATTTCGTAGATACATCCTGGCGGACCAGGGGTGGGAGTTTCATGAGGTTTAGACATTTTCACTTTAAATTCTTGATTTTGAAAGTTGGTATAAATTGATTGTTAGGTTTCTAGTGGCCTCTCTCGAGTGTAGCAGAGATGGGGCAGGCGTATCTATTTAAGTTATGCTCGTGTATTGAAACTACTTTAGACTTAACTGTCAACTTAGCGAATTGACACAGCTTCAGCCAATCATGGTCCTGGCAACTTTAGTTTCGATTGGCTAATCTAGAACGGTGCTTTCCCAGAAGATGCATGCTTGATTTCTTTATGCCTGGTCATTCTGAGAAACTCTGGTTTTGTTAATGGGCATTATTTCGTTTGAATGCACCAAAAGTTCTGACTAAAGCGTTGGTTGTGGTGCAGTGGACTTAATTTTGAAGCTGCGGCTCGCGCAAAGCCTGTTATTTTTTAAGGAGTTTAATTGAAAACGAGCCATTAATCAAAGGATAGATATTATATATATTATGTGGAGTATACGTGTAGAGAATAAACGCGGGACAAAATAGGTTTATGTTAGTTTATTGTTCCCAGAGCTGTGATATCCTTTACATCAGTATAGTCGCTGTTGTTGCTGTCAGACGTATATCCGTTCCACATCATTTGATCCTATTCCCAATTGTCAGTAGCTGCAAAAAAGAAAACACATAAATCATTAAGATAAATGCTCGAATTTCTAAACTGAATTTAGTTGCGATCGTTTCAGTTATTTTACCAGAGAAGTGGACGAACTTGTCTTTTAATCGTTCAGATGTTGGAATTGGTTTGTAGGTCTTCTTAGTTGGCTATGTTAGCAATTGCAGTTGTGTTATCATCCGGTATGTCTTTTTGTTTGTGTGTATTTTGGAAAGGTTATGTATATAGGTTTGCAGTGGTTTTGCTCATAGCTCTGCAATTGCATTGCAAGTTCCTGCCCTTGAGATTGAAGTACCAGACCTTATTAATAGGTTGTTAGACTGTCGTAGTAATCTTAACAGTGTAACACTAACTAACGTAACGAGGCATTTGTTGTAAGATCAAAAACTTTTCCTTACCGTCAGTTTGACTTAAAACTTTCCACGTATTGTTTTCCTTCAGTGATGGAATAGGATGCTGCAAGATAAACGAGATTCAATCGGTTCAATTATGGTAGAGCCGTACTACAACTAACACCGCAAGAGAGACATGAACGTACACGAGAACCAGCCGTTGTGTCGTTGAACTGTTACTGTCTCCCCCGAAGCTAGTCTTATCTTTATGTGGTCGTTCGACCAGCCTTGTGTAACCTTGATGCTGTCTATTGGCTTTTTTCTTGGTGGTCCCAGAATACGGGTTTTGTACGGGTCTGCCATCTTTCCTTTCGTTTTACGATTGATATGCAACAGAAGACCAATTTAGAGGCTCTCTTCGGAAGACGCGAGGTGTTGCACGTATAATATGTACTCCAGTACTCAACGTTTTTATCACCTCACGTGACGAGTATTACCGGGCGTGGAACCCTTCTGCGTAATATATTGTAATGCAAAATATTTCTATTGGTTCACTCGTAACCAATAACACGGCAAATCTATCAACTAGTCAGCATTTTTTGAACTTTTTTTTGCTAAACCGATCAGTTCCTCTTTTCCCCAAGTTTGTGAATATCTTGTTTTGGTATTTTTGATGATTTGTTGTTGCCGTTGAGGCAGCACTGTATAATTTGGCTGAAGAAACTGTCCTTGATTTATCCTCTTCCTCTCTGTTCTGTTTCCCTCGCCATAGTATAGAATGCGGTTCACACTAAGAAGCTATCGAGAGCTTCGTACTATCTACCGTCATGGAAAAGTTGCTAAGAGTGTGCGCAAGTACTACTCGCGTAAAATGAGATTTATTTTTGTTTGGCTGTAGAAGATATATACATATGTGTGCGAAAGGTCAGTTGCAAGTAGTTGAAAGGAACTTTTTGGGCGTCATAAAAACAGATCAACTATGCAAATGATCTATAATTAAGCGCAGCGTGACACTTGCTTTTGTTGTTAGAACTTTGGATCATAAAAGAAGTGCAATCGTCACACGAATCGTGCTTACACAGCACAATTCTCAAAGTCGCACGACATCAGCTTTTCTTATACAGCTGTTTCAAAAAGGTTGACGTTGTGCAAAAGTGAATACCACAGCCGAAAGGAGCCACTGCTGAGAAATTATTAAGTTTGGGTTAAAACGGCAGCTAGCTCTTTGAATTACTCGGAGTTTAAGTTCTTAACGAAGTGCCTTAACCGCCCTTATTACTCATTTGATCTTTCTGGTGAACCAAAGTTTCTTTCTCTTGTGGTATTTACTCTTGCACAGTGGCAAAGTTTTGAAACAATTATCTATAACAAAAGTTTTCTAAAAAGTGGTTTTCCACTGTAAAGTCTGTTCCGCAGTTGTTGGGTGAACGCGTGTAGTGAAATATTCCACGCACGTGGTGAGCAAGTTTGGGTCAACGGGCACTGGATTCCTTCACGTTACTTACTGTAGAAAACTGTGAATCGTAATGTGGCAACAGTAGACCTTTTGTAGGTGAGCCTATTTAACATACTCGACCAGAAGTTTACCTGCAAATCATCAACTACGAGGCAACAAAATCTAACTTTTAGTATTTCTATATTCGAATTTTTGGTAGGGCAGCTGACCAAGCCATTGCGCAATCCTCCCCCCCCCCCCCCACCTCAGCCCTTAAAGATCGGTGTCGTGTGGTCGCTGAAGCTTAGCAGCAGTAAGTAGGAGTTTAGATTACGTTACGTTGCGATTGATGTATTTGCTATTGAGTTATGCTGAATTTGAAGTCATTAATGTTTCCCAAGAACGCCAAACGAATCCAGATTTCGTATCAGGGATACAGTAGAGTGCGGCACGAACTGCTTATTGCAAAGCTTGTTTTCATCAGATTACAACTGTTTTCTTTATCTTTTCTTACTGGTTTCTTGTTGTGGAGATTGATTAGATTGGAAGAATCATATAGTGACGTTAATGTAGTTCCTTGTTGTATGACTGTGTCCTTCAATTATTATTTTCTACTTTCTTAAATATGACCTCGTAAAGGAGCTTCTGCGAGTCGGACTATCTGATCTGCGTTTTTTAATCATTTGACGAAGAGCGTTGATTGCGGCGGCGAAAGAGTTATTTATATTGTAGTATCCGCTTTAGAAGATGTGATTATGCCTCTTTCTATGCATGTGGTACAGGTTATTTTTTGTATAAAAATTTCAGACAGGAAATGGTGAGCTATTTCGGGTGACATGATGAACAAATTAGTTATGTAAATTGTTTGAAATTGAACGCGTACCACCACAGTGAAATTGTGAGAATTTCAACTACAATCAGAAAGCAACAATGAATCAATATTAATGAGCAACGGTTTCAGTTATTTGTGAACGTAAAATTTGCTTTGTCTGCACATTTGGTTACTTGGTAGATATTGCTCCCATGCCATGGTGATTTGTCTGCGCTAGCTATATTGTAGGGCTGCTATATGCGATTCGCAGCTTTGAGACATTTTTTGTCACGCGAGAGTGAAAAAACAACTTAGGCCAACTCAACTTTTACAGAACCCAACTGACCGATAAACATTTTGACAGGGCAGGCTCCTACACTATACCATATTTCATTTCGTAAATTGAAAAGAGCAAACACAAAGGTTTATTGTTCAAGTATGTTTTCTTAATATATACGGTGATCTTGCTTTGGATAACCTAGGAACTCAACGATGCGATTTCAGTGTCTAAACCAAAACAAGTGAGATTATAAGGTTTCCCTCTGTTTATTTACATGAGCTGAGTAATGTCAGTTATTTTTTTTTGGCGAGTAATGGATGCTGTGGGATTATTTTAACGGAAAAGCTATGGCTCCTTTCCACATTGTACATGTACATTCGTTTTTCTAATTTTAGCATTTACATAAACAGTAAGTAAATAAAGATAAATAAATAAATAAATAAATAAATAAATAAATAAATAAATAAGTAAGCCTGCTCTTGCGTCATATATGCGTGGTGTGTAAAGCAATTTTGCAGTTATTGTGTTTTGCCACTGAGTTCCTTTGTTTTACAAGTGTTCATGTTGAACCTCCATGGTTTCCTGCAACAAACAAGAACATTCAGCTCCGCTACGCGATATCTAGTATTAAACGATATCAGATGTGGTTGATGTTAAGAAGACTATACCGCATGTGCGCCTTGTAAAGATTTGATCCAAATGCAAAAGTAGTCGTTATTCATACAAAGCAATGTGCTTTTTGCCTAAGGTTTCTTTTTAGTTCCTCCATAGCAAGAGTCAAACTACATGGTTCACTGAGACTCGGAAGCTGTCTCTGATCATATATCACAAACCTAATTCTGTTATGTCAATCGTACTAATTAACTTGACGAAGTACAGAGTACACTAGTCCTGGACACCCTAAGTAAACTCGGCTACCAATACAAGGTAATTTTGCGGCTGTCCTCTCACCTCTAGTTCTGATTGTTAAAATATGTGGGTTTGTTTTGTATATGTTCCTCTCCATCTACTGTGAACCCTTTATACAAAAGCGTAGTTTGGGAAAGCAGTGTTTGTTAGTGTTCTTTCTTATGAAAACGCGTGAAAGGCTGGCACATTGAGAGTACAGTGAGAATAACTTACACCCATTGCTGTGTCGGGTTATATATATAGTTTCTCCAGTTCTGAGGATCAACTTAATGTTATCCTTTCTTTCACGTTTGGTTATTATTAAAGACTTGACAGGCTTCTCTCTAGGTGGCGGGGGAGCGTCTTTACGTTCATATGGTCTCGGCATTTTGCTTTCTGGTTACTGACAAATCCAGGCTGAGCCGAATCTGAATGTGCTCTGTATTGTTAGACTTGGCTGATACAGCTGACAAAGTCCGTTTATACCAATGAACACATAAGGTCAGGTTTATTTTGGGACTTATCGTAACGTAGATTACCTACTAGGCAGTTTTTTATTGGCTCGCTTTTAATAGAATTTGCATATGACCACAGAACAAAGTTACTCATGTTTAGTGATTTCAAATCGCAGCTCCAAAAGCACAGCTTTCATTGAAACATTCAGGTGCTTTTCTTTCTCACAACTGTTTGCCTCATCAGTTTAGGCCAACCAGCTCCTTTTTCGGTATGAGAGGCATATACGTCTTTCGCAAAACACGAAGTGTATACATTAATCTTCCACCATAGTTTTAGTTTAATCTTGCACATTTGACATAATTTACTACACCTCACCACGAGCAAGAGAAATAGATTCAATGCAACTGTCAGGTTGCGTATTTATATGAGTTTGATCCTCCATGTGTGTTTATATCTCATAAATGAATAGAAATAACTTCATTTTGTATCTTTGGAAGAAAGGTTTCAGCCAGACAAAGTGGTTTCACAAAAGCGTTTATTTCACAAGCATTTCACAGAACTCAGATTACAGTATATAGTATAGACACAGAGGAGGCAGAGTATGTT
Source organism: Umimayanthus parasiticus (assembly GCA_027575125.1). Lineage (NCBI taxonomy): Eukaryota > Metazoa > Cnidaria > Anthozoa > Zoantharia > Parazoanthidae > Umimayanthus > Umimayanthus parasiticus. The sequence goes on along the minus strand of JAOBRH010329998.1, from coordinate 2,032 downwards.
CAAGCCAGTTATGGTCCACCTTGCGTGTGGTAACTGCTTCGTGATATGTAGTTTTCGAAAAGGTTGTTGTATCGTTGATTCAGTTATTCAGCGGTGTCTTCTTGTGAGTTTGTTGAGAGTTAGTCGGTCATGTTTCATCTAGCTCCAGTGTTTCCTCTGTATTTTACGGTAGCGAGCTTCATCTGCGAAGGTTTTAAAACTTAAGTTAGGTGGAAGCGACTCATAGGTCTTCAGTGTCGATAGCTACATTGTTAATGGTGTGCCATAATAAGCTGAGAGAAGATATAGTTGCGATCTCTTATATGGTAGAAAAAATCCAGTAACTAAAGAACAAATAAGCACTCAAACAGAGTGAAATAGTGCTTCAGCTTTGAAATAACTTGCAGTGAGAAATTTGAAGAAACAAAACCTTGACAGTTCCACGACGAATGGATCTTTACGTGTTCAATATGGTGGGTCCTTCCCTTTAGTACAATAGCATTTGACCATAGAACCAACCAAAGCTCCCACTATAACTCCTCCGGCAGCTCCTACTCCTGCTCCGATGATAGCCCCCGTTGCTGCCCCTGTAGTCGCTCCTGTGGCGGTTCCAGCTACTGCTCCTCCTGCCGATGTGACTGTAGTAAGAGTCACTATCTTTGGTGGCGAAGGACAACAACTCTCGTATGGTTTTGGCATGTTTTTCTTTTCACTTCAGCTACCTTCGTTCGTCTTCGGACTTTCACGCGAATGTTTTTCAAACGCAACAGCTGCCCATTTTAAACGCTTTGCGCAAATTAAAAAAGGGGAATAACCGTTCTCACTTGTATTAATGATGAATCATCAGTTTGTGTAAACTAGATGTTTCAGTAAGAATTGACTTTGTGTTACATTCGTTGAATCGAAGGTCTTCATTTTACTCTGAACATCATGCCATCCAGAAAAAGTTACAAACGGGAAGGATATAAATTCTTTTTCATTGGTTTAATAATACTGGGAAGAAGACCAGTGCTTGGTGCAGAATTGCACAGTATTCTATAATTGCAACTTGCTTTTCATGCTTATTTTTGGCCGGAGCGTTCTGGTTTGTCCAATAACATGACAGTGATTGACACCCAGCTTGTCATATCTTTAACCAATCATAGGAAAGAAGTCTATTTCACTGTCGTGGCTAATAGGATGCCATTGTCTTAATTTCCAATCATCAAAGTGCGATCTCAATTTGTCATTGCTCTCTCTGTGTACGATCCATTTTTTAAGGTTGCGCCAATTTTTAAGTTTCATAGTTCTACGTGCTTCAAGAACAAAATAACAACTTAGTAACGTCGAGTTCCCCTTCGTGGTTAGAGGATAGTGTCTTCTGGAAGGTGAGATGGCCACTACTTTAAATTTGCATAGCTTTTGGTTTTTAACAATTGCTGTTTTTGCGTGCTGTTTTTCTTTTTATTTTCTGTCTTTGCGCAATTCCGCCAGGATCTGGTAAGAAATTCTGCGTGAGAATACTTTATTTAACTTCTAAAAATACATTTTACGCTGTCATCTTTATATGATGCAAAATTACGTTTGAAACTACAACCCGAACACGTTTCAGTATAAAGTGACTCAGTCCAGTTTCGTCATTATAAGTTCGTTTATTCTAATCTTCGTTAGTTTTTGTTTAGTATGCCACCCTGAAAAACATCGTTGGCAGCGCACAGCTTTCGAGCGCGTAACCAAATGATTATGAATCAGAGCAGCGTTTTGACCAGTTTATAATCCTCTTTATTCATTTTACTGATGAAATTGTTAGGATCGTTTATACAATGTTTAACAAGATATATAGCTCCTAAATTAAGTACAATACTTTAGCTTCCAATTATTTGTATATTCTGGAATATAACAGTTTAGTTTTCGTTTACGGATGAAGACACACTTTTATCATGAATATATTTTGGTGGTTTTCAGGTTTGCAGTGGGGATCTGAACTACAAAGTGACTATAAATATCATACGTGCCAAGAACGAGCTTCTTAACTTCGTTCTGCTTCGCTCAGAGAAATGTCTGACCTAGTATC